>VYXC01011246.1:668391-726804 GCA_013397175.1 Platysteira castanea | reverse complement strand
TGCTGAGGGTCCCCTGTCCCAGCAGGCAGACACAGCTCAGGCAGCCGCGGGAGGCTCTGCGGGCAGGGGAGGTGATGAGCAAGGCCAGGATGAACAGAACTGGCTCTGCTGCCCTCATCCCACACAGCTCCATGCGTTATCCCAGAGTGAGAATGTGGCCCCGTCCCACCGAGCACAGCCCACACTCAATGATTACATCTCCAGCGTAGCAAACCTGCTTTATGCTCAAAAACACAGGAAAATGTCCAGAAAAACAGTGGCCTATAAACAAAAATTACTTCTGGACCAGTTTAAACCCAGATCCACGACACCAAATTTCACTGCTCCTTACAGGAACAGAGACAGCGCCTGCTTGTCCGAATCCCAAGCACGGGAACAATTCGGGAATCTTCCCCATTTGACTGCACAGATTGCGGCACTGAACTGCTCCGGGGAGAGCAGCAAAACAAGTTCCTTAATACTCACAAGAAAAAAAACCTCTTGTCTAAACAACACAATTACACTGAAAGTAAAAAAATGCCATTTAAAATAAATGCAATTCCAAAAAAGGCTCTGGGTGATAAGGGAATGACGAGGTAAATAAAGCAAAGCCAAAAGATACAGCAAACCTAATTTCAAGATAAAAACCAGTATAAATAACTGACTTGGACTGTTTAAAATATTTTTATAAATGATATCTTCATTATACATGAAAAGCAGACACTGTTGAAAATCGAAGCCTATAGAAAAAGTGTAAAACTACTTCAAAATATATATTGTGTATAACTTAGAATATGTTAAATTCAGTGAAATGTTGAACTTCACAGGGTTTAAAAGAGGTTTGTCTTCCAGCCACCACACCAGGAAATCTGTAAAACACCCATATGTAAATACCCACAAATACTGAATCTATTTTTATATGTATTTCTACAAAAAGCAAACGTGTCTTTTTTTTAAAATGTGTTTTATAGTGTCCTTTGTACTGGGCACAGAGGTGGGGATCAGCAGACTGCTGATGTTAACTAGTAATACAAACAACTAAGAATAACACACTTCATTCTTGTCCCCTTTTTCCTTTTAAAAATATTGATAGACAATTAAATTGTGATAAAATTTCCACTGGTTTATGGGGTTATTGTTTCTCCCTGAAAATTTTCAATCAAAAGCCACACAGTGCCTTTTTGCTGCAGCACAAAACACAGCTCGGACTGTGGAGAACACAGAGCGGGCGCAGTCTGTGATTGTGCGTGTCCATGTGCACAGGTCCCGGGATGCCCTGAGGTACCTGTACCTCACCTCACACCCCCCTTAAAATACAGGTTTGGTTTGCAGTCGAGTCAGCCACCCATATCCCCTCGTTCCAAGCCAGCCCCGGCGATTTTCAGTGGCACTGCCTGGGGGGTCTGCGGGTCCCTCCAAGAAGCAAGGATTGCACCTCTCACTCCAGCGCTGGCCGAGCTGCGAGGCAGGGAACGCTCCGGGAGCAGCTCAGTCTGTCACACGGACATGGAAATTCTCCGCGACTCCCAGCCTTTCCCGGCTGAGCTGCTCTGCCGGGCTACTTGTGCACACCAGGGACTGCAGTGGGCACAGAAGGGCTATTTTCTGTTTTCATTTGTCTGGAGAAAAGCAGATGTAGCTGGTCCCCAGCGCTGGGCTCGGAGGGCTCGGCCGGCAGGCGGGCCGGGCTGCCCAGAGCCGCGCCGCGTTTCAGACACAGCCCAGCCCGGCGCTGCCCGGAGCCGGCCGGGCTCCCATCCCCCCGCACTCAGGGCAGCGGGACTGGCACTCCTGCAGCGGGGTCCCGTGCCGGGGGCACTGCTGGGCCCGGGCTGGGCCAGCTGTGCTGCACCCCCGTGCCCCAGCCCGAGCACAGCCCCTGGGTGCGCTCGCTCCCAGCCGCTGCAGGGGCAGCTCAGGGCGGGGGGGCCGCAGGGAGAACCCAGCGCTGGTGGCACCGTCCCGGAGCCCTGGAGAGGGACTTGGAACAAAACAGAGTGAAACACCCAACTGTAAAAGTTCTACAGAAACACGATCGCTGGACTTTACATTTAGGAAGAATTAAGCTTTTAAAGAATTTTTTCCACTGAAAAAAAAAAGCCTTTAATGGGAGTTATCCAGGTGGCCCCTGGATTTATTGTTGGATTTCTCTCTGACTGCTCCGGGGTTCCCAAGGGGACTATTACGTCAATAATTTCTAAGGCAACATTTTATTCCAGGTAACTGAAATTCCTTAGAAGATGAGAGCTTTGGCTTGGAGATTCTGGGATCCCATTTGAAATCACTCACACTGACTACAGAAGAATTTTTAAAATAAATTACTGTATTGCCTTCTGCTTTCAGCTACATCTATCATCTATCTATATATATTTATAAACATTCTTTATAGACCAATTTCAATCTTAATTCTCCCAAAGCTATTAAAACTCACTATTTAATTGCATTCATAAAAAGTTGTCTGGAATACAGTCAAAACCGACCACTTAATTCAAGGTGTATTCTACATTAACACACTTTGCCATTCTGAAAAATTAGTGATAGGGGCTGTTCCATGCATGGAATTCCCATCAGAGTCAGTCAAGAGCCCTTATTTATAAAGTCAGGGTGCTTCTGAAGTCTTTAATGACTATTTTTGGTCAAATTTGAAAGAAAGAGACAAGACACAAAGGTTTGTGTCTCCCAGTTTCCAATGTACAAAGAATCTATGGCCAGTAGGGAAAGCTGCGTAGGGCCTTCGATCCAGACTAAACAAATTTCAGCATCAAATGATAAATGAATCAAGGAACTTGCACTCTCAGATCCTAAATTATATTAAGTCACTGATTTTATGAAGCCAGAAAAAGGTCATCACACGATACTTATAAACTATGGTAAATAACTAAAATTTATGCAGTAGGATGATCTTAATCATTGGTATCCTTAAAACCTTAGAAATAGATACAACTTGTTACAAATCAGAAAAGTTAAATGGAAACTATAATTGTTCCTTTTAAGACCCATTATATGTAATATCCATTGGCCATATTTGTTCCACAAGTCAGGTATAAAAATAAATTTACTGTATTTCTTGCATTTGATTAACAGAAAGAGCTTAATGATACGTGTCCACATTCCTGTCTCCATGCTAGTGTCTATCTGGGCTCTCTTGCCTAAACTGAAAACCATCTGTCATAAATACAATAATGGCTTTTAAATCCACCCCACCCAGTCCTCCTGCTCCCCAAAAAGGGGCACGTCAAGCATGGGCTGCTCCTGAAATATTCCTTGCAAGTTGCTAAGTGGATATAAAAGAACACAGACCTAAAATAATCCGCAAATAACTGTAACATAAGCCCTGAAAAATGCTTTTGGAGCTGGCGCGAGGAGGGAGAGACTCATCCACTGAGCCAAGGCCAGGGCAGGGTCCGGGCGACCCGGCTGGGGGGACAGTGTTTGTCACTAGGATACTTTGTAATTGTGAACGATTATTACAAATCTTATTTAAATCAGGTTTCCTTTTGAATATTTTCATCTAATTGGACAAGTGTTGAGCTGTGCCGGGCTGTCACAGCTGTTACAGGACATGAACCACGCTTACAGTAACAGCTTTCGTTCCACATTTTTGTGGAGCAGTTTCCATAGCACTCAGATCAGGGCTTGCATATTTTTATACCACTTGCATATTGAAAATAAACTCTGATGTTTAGCTTGCTTTCTCCAAGTGCATCTGGTACTTAAATTCCCTGAAAAACAAGACGGCAACTCTGATTGAAGCCCAAGCTGGCAGGGTGTGACACCTTGGTTAACTTTTATAAAGTTATTTTTAGCCCTCCTTTCCCCTAAAAGTGTAACTTATAGGAGATGGGATGAGAGAGCTGGGAAGTTGGCATTTATCTTAATTACCCTCCCTGAATTTAACGTTAGGGCAAACTTTTCCATTCACAACAATATCCACGATAACCAGACACTCAGCACGCGAGGATGTGCCGTGGAATTGCCTGTGCCTCCATTAAATGTTTCCCATGTTTGGACCAGATAAAAGGCCAAGTGCTCAGCAGCTGGAGGGACACAAGTTCCAGTGGCCAGGTCACCCTGGGGACCCCCCAGTCCCATGCCGGGCGTGAGGCTTTTGGGCACCCCTGGAGGGTGTCGGGCCTGAGCCCCAGCCAGGCAGAGCACAAGCCTGTTGGGAAGTTTATTCTTGCTAAACAAGTCACTTTCGAATTAGAAAAACAAACAGGATGTTATAATTTGGGATTAGGAAGTGCAGCGAGCCCAAGCCCTCTCTGGCAGCGGGGCCGGGGCGGTGCCCGGTGCCCTCTGTCCCTGCCAGGGCCGTGCCACCGGCCGGGCTCTGTCCCACCAAACCCCCCGTGTCCCCACGGCCCCTCACCTCCTAACCCCCTTCCCAATTAGCAGATTGAAAATTAGCAAGATACAGCCCCTGCTTTGCACTTTAAATTTTAATAAGAAACAGAGACATCTCTCTCTTTCTTCTGCTGTTCCTCCCTCTCCTCCAAGAACAGAAGGCTGCTGGTGAAAGGAATGAAAATCTGGAAAGAATTTGGGGTGGACTGGCCAACCCCCTTTCATTTCCTTCAGATGTTTACAATCTAGCACCTTTCTGAAGACAAAGATGGGAAAAAAGCTATTTTTTCTTTTGACTGAAGGGTGAGACAGGGGGGTATTAAAAACTGATCAATGTAATTTTTTTCACAGAACTATTTGCACATCTGTGAAATAATGTAATTTATGAAAAAAATCTTTTTATATGACATCCATGATTATAGCCTGATCTGGAGAATTATTCAAATATAAAATTAAATACTCAAAAACTCGCTGCGCTGTGGATGACTGAGCTTTTACCAGCTGTGCATCACACTTCTCTAATTCTATTAAAAGTATAGAAGTGAGGCTTCCCAAGGATGTCTGAATCCCTTGTAAAAGGAATGTTACATTTCTAAATGCTTTATGATCAGTTGCTTTTTGTTTTTTCTTGATTATCATCCCAGTTGTTGTGTGTTTTATCTGACTGTACCAAAAAAAAGAAGAGAGGAGGAATGCATACCCGTGGAGAGTGCTCTATAAATTATATTGTATTTTATTATCGCAGGGTTTAAGGAAAAATTGGCTCTTAAGAAAGGTTAAAAACCTTTAAAGTGAATTCTTCTGTTTGGTTAAAAGTACTTTTGATTTAATACGATCCATGTGCAATCTGGGCCTGGCCTCCTCCCCCTTGGGCAATGGGGCGATGCCCACGGGACCAGGACAGGGCAGTGATTTCTGCCCCAACAGGACGAGTTTGGGTGGCCCCGTGCCAGCTTCCCTCCCAGCAAGGGACCAGCTCACTCTCTCCTCAGACAGCAATTCCCAGATTTTTAAACAATTAATCCAGGGGCAAACGAGCGGACACGAGCGCTCCTGGGGGCAGTTTCCCAGCCCAGCGTCGCTCCGCAGGAGCAGCTTTCCGAAGGGGAACTTCAATCCTGTTTTCCAAGCTTAAACAGAAGCTTTGGTAGAGATCCTGCACTGCTTGGACATTACCCACAGGTTACAGACAGAACCACCGGGAATTCACCGTGCCCTCCCATGCCAGACGCCAACATTTAACTTGAAGGGAAAATACAATTCCCCAAACCAACCAAAACGCCGTGGTACAAACCAGCCATTAAAAGAGCTCCAAAATAGGCCACATTAGTAAAAGCCAGTTGGAGTTTAGCAAAGAGAGAGACAAAATAAGGGCTAAGCCATTGTTTCTGCTGCCGAAGACAGACGGACTTTAATAACACTTAACAGAATGATGCACATTAACGATCTCAGAAAGCACTTCTTATGCCTCATCCATCATGCGGAGGAGAAAATGAAGCCTTCGACAGCATTAGGAATTATTCTAGATCTTGTCAGTAATTCGCAGCTTCTCGGTAGTATCGTAACACAAATTTGTGTGGATGAGACACTGACCATTAATCTAAGGGGCTTTTTTTCCCTCGCTGCAGCGTGTGGAGAATGTATCAATTGTTTCATGGAGAAATTTCACAGCTGAAACCTTACTAAATAAAACAGGGGAGAGGAAAGAGATATAGACAGAAACATAAACAACTGCAACGCAGAGACAAATCATTATCTTTAAAAGAAAACCCACCATAAAATCTCCATATGTGTGTTTTGTGAATGGGCAGTGAGCAGCCTCCTGGTCTGAAAATCCTCAAAACATGCTGATTATAAAGTTACGTTCATACGTACAAACACACTCAGATTTCATTTTCTGGGAGGCTTTTTTCCCTTCCTTTTTTTTCTGGAGTATAGGCAAAAAATCCCGATTTCTCCTCCCAAGAGAGCCCTGTATTTTTTGCAAATAGTAGCAAAACAAATTTCAAGACAAAATACCACGCGACTAAATAAACAACAGCTTTTGGCAACCTCTTCCCTAAGTCGCAAGCTGCTGTTCGTCGTGTGATAGCTGTTGCCACTGGAATCTCTACTACAAAGGAAAAGGTCCATAAATATTTGTACAGCAAACTCCACAGAAAAAAACCCTCCCTGAGTGTGCTCGGAATTCATTTCTATACGCGCGATGTAAAGATGAAAGCTAATGAGTTCTGTGGAGTTTATGATAAATTAAAAGTGCGGGGCTCCCCGCCCCGGCCGCGTGTTTACATGGATCTGAGCCGCTGCTCCCCAACAAAACACTTGTCAGACAGAATGAGGCGAATTCGCCTCCGGATGTGGAGGAGCTGGATTGTCTCAGGGACAAAAAAAACAGATAGGATTTGATCAAATACTAATCAGGCAGCAATAATGTGGTATCCTAAAACACACCCTATTTTATCTCCAATGAAATAGTGACATCTATCCAAAAAGTCCTCAAAGAAACTTGGGTTTAGGTAATATATTGTGATTGCAGCAGATAGGCAGGATTAAAATCAGGCTTGATCTTCAAAGAGAATAAGAATGTATAGTTCTGTTTACTGCACACATATTTGTATATAAAAGATATGACAAATATTTTGAGTTCTTTAGAAACCTGCATTTCTGTATTTTGAATTTTCACAGACCAAGTGCTGAGAAAGGGATTTGACAGTCCCAGGTAATAGAGGGAAATTAGAGATTAAACTCATTAGGAATTATAAACACTCATATAGTCTGTTAAACCCCCTGACAAAACCTGGAAATTAGAAATCCAATAACACAGCATCAATAGGGTCTTTAATGGCTGGACAGATGTTTAAACTGCGCGATGCTCGTGTGAGGAGTGAGATGGAACAGTCGGAATCAAGGTTTGCATTAAACAACACGGCATTGATGTCGGATCAGATCATTCATGTGAACTGGTTTGATCCTTTTTTTTTTTGCTATTAATTTCCATTCTCCTGTTATGGTCTAAATTTGTTATTAATTTTGCATAGTATTAAATATTTTTCTGATTTGCAAATATGCAGATGAGGGAGGCAGCTCTGGAAGGCGCCATACAGAGCAGGGCTGTGTCCAAGGGGCCACTGACCCCCAGGGCTCCCCTCCACGTAAAAACGCTTTGAAAATAAAATATTATCTGCGAGCTTTAATTTTTTGGCTTAAATAATTAAATCACAGAGGGAAATATTGTGACAACAATCACCTCACTAAGCACAACTCAATAAATCCCAAGGAATGGGCACTGGCATAGCAAAAGCAAAATTGTTTGCGTTCCTAATGTTGGGTCTGACCTGGAAAGGATAACAAAAGAATCTGGCATGAATATGTATTTTTATAGGGAGTGCTGCTGGTAAACAGACCAAATAAAAGCAAGGGGATTATTTTAAAATAGTTTCTCCTAAACTCTCAATATGTTTAATCTGATGATATGAAAAACCATCCGTGAAGTAGAAACACATTCAGCCCTTACAAAATTCTGTACAGAGCAGTGAAAAGGGTTTCAGCAGAAGAAAACAAACAAACAGCAGAAATCCTGCAAAGCTGCGGCGTCTCCCCGCGCCCGCCTGCTCTCCAGCGCCGAGATAAAGACCCAATCTGCTCATCAAACACCTCCGGGCTCGGCCATCTAATAGGAACAAATTGGCAATGACTGCCCAAGCAAGTAACACAGGCCCACTGATTTGTAGATTGATACTGATGCCTAATGATCCCCTTGGGCAGATCAATAGCAACAATCCTCATCCCTGCCTTTCTTCTTTATTGGCACGGCGGAGCGAGCGGGGAATCGTGTGTGCGCACACGGCTGCAGGTGCCGGACAGGGCCGGGCACCCCAACGGGCCCTGAGCCAAGGCGGCCGCGCTGGGGCCTCGGGGCTGGGCCTGCCCGCGCTGCCACGCGGCCCCCGGGCGCCGTGCCCTTGGCACGAGGCTGTGCCGGGTGTACCCGAAAGCCGGGCACGGACAGGATGGGCCTGCGGCCACGGCGAGAGAAAGCACAGAGACCGGGATAATGAGGTAAAACCCAACACTGACCAGCTGGTGTCTGAGAGCTGAAGGCCAGCGTGGCATTTGGGTGGCAGAGCCATGTAGGACACTGGGCATGCTGTGGAGAGCAGGGCACACAGCAAGTGGTTTGTCCTGCTGGAACTGGGTTACACTGCTCTCCTGCTCCACAGGCGCTCGCCTTTTCCCTCCTCTCCCCTCAGCTGACTCCTTGTCTCTTAGTGCACTACACTATGATCAATCAGGCAGTATCAGCAGAGGGGTTTTATTCAGTTACCCTGGAGTCACTTTCATCTGCTGCTTCCAGCCCCACGCCTCAAAAGAATTAGGGATTTTCTATTTATTTATCAATCTACTGAATACGGTTATCCCATTAGTAGATCCTTTTAAAGTCCCTGGTAATACCTAAGAAAAACTAATGGAGTTGCTTTGCATTTGTTTTTTTTTTCCCCAGTGAATTAATGCCAGTGATGTTCTGCAGAACCACACATGGTCATTGCCACCTCGGGGTGCTGGCAGACATCCCCAGCAGCACGCCACTTCCCCGGAAATTGCTCTCTCTCCACGGAATAACCACGTATAAACCTAAGACATGATCAGGTGTACCCAAATCACCAGGCAGGCAAACAGAGAGGAAGGAAAAATGTATCACAAAGTTTGTGCCTCCCGAATATGAAATATTAATTTTGCATTAAGGTGTGTGTCGTCACCGGCAGCGTCCCCCAGCCCGGGCGCACAGCCGGGGGTGCCGCCCGCGGCCGCGCCAGGCGCGGGGAGCGCAGGCACCGATTTGAAATCCTATTCAGACGTGAGATCTGCTTTGTTCAGCAATCACCCGGCTACTCTTATTCTTCATGGCTCTTTTATTAAAATGTGGATAAAGCAAATGGCAAAGGATAAAATTAAATTCCATTGACTGTAAATTTCTAAATCATCCCTCCAATAAAGGATTTTCCTCTAATAACAAAAACGCCTTTCCCATCTTTTTGCCGATCTTGGTGTATACTCGCAATAAAACGGGGCTGCGTGAAAACCTTTGTAACTCGACCCTTCCAGTGCATAAATTAATCATTTTCCAAATCCTGTCTTTTCTTTCCTCAAGTTCCCGGGCGCGGGGGTCGTGCCCCCGCCCAGCCTTGACCATCGCAAAATTCAAATTCCCACTAATGATGAGTGTAATCATCGCANTCCACCTTCCCTCCCGCTCCCCACAAGCCGCGCTCCCAGCCCAAAAGCGAGGGCGCGGGGGGCCGGCAGGAGGGTGGGCGCAGGCTGCCTTACCTCTGCTCCCTCGCTACCAGGGATTCCCCGTGGTTCCGCCAGGAATTTTGGAGAGCCATCCTTCAACGGGTTTTAGTTCTGTCTTTCTCTCTCTTCCTCCTCCTCCTCCTCCTCTTCCCGTGTTGTGACTGGGTTTATAAAAAAAAAATAAAAAAAGACAACTCCNTCTTCATGGCTCTTTTATTAAAATGTGGATAAAGCAAATGGCAAAGGATAAAATTAAATTCCATTGACTGTAAATTTCTAAATCATCCCTCCAATAAAGGATTTTCCTCTAATAACAAAAACGCCTTTCCCATCTTTTTGCCGATCTTGGTGTATACTCGCAATAAAACGGGGCTGCGTGAAAACCTTTGTAACTCGACCCTTCCAGTGCATAAATTAATCATTTTCCAAATCCTGTCTTTTCTTTCCTCAAGTTCCCGGGCGCGGGGGTCGTGCCCCCGCCCAGCCTTGACCATCGCAAAATTCAAATTCCCACTAATGATGAGTGTAATCATCGCAATCACCATCACCATCATCATCGCCAGGAAAGCCGGGTCCTGTTGGCCCCTGACATCAATCAGCGACGCAGGGGGAACCTGGGCCCCCCCACGGCCCCCGGCAGCGATCGCATCCACTCCCCGCGTGTCGGGGTCAGCCCCGCTCCCATCCCGGCCTCGCACCTCCGCCGCTCCCCGAGCGGGACGGGACGAGTGCGACGGGACGGGCGGGACGAGGCCGGTGCCCCCCATGTCCCCACGTCTCCCCCGAGCCCCGAGTGGGAAAGGAGCGAGCGAGGGAGGGGAGCGAGGGGAGGGGGAGCAGCCGCACGTGTGACGCGCCCGGCCGGCCATTTGCATATTCACATCAGCGCCGCGCCCACTTAAGCAGCGAGAGGCGAAGGNAAAAAAAAATAAAAAAAGACAACTCCATGTAAGCTCGCAGCCAGGGCACGGCGAAGTCTGGGGCTCCGGGGGGAGGGAGCAGCGGAGGGAGGGTCACAGCTCCATGCCTTACAAAAGGCAACCCAAAGCCTGGATATTTTTTTAATATCCTACACAAAACGCTGCCACACACACACACGTAACGCAGGCCCCAGACCTGGCGCTAATTAGGTTTTTGCCAAAAACTGTGGAGGTTCAGCCTATGACACGAATAAACGCAACGGGGCTGGGAGTTACGAGCCCTCACCTGCCCCGAGCCCCCCGGCACTCAGCCCTCACCTGCCCGAGCCTCCCAGAGCGGGCGCCCAGGAGGGCGAGGGTTTATGGGGCGCGTCGAAAGCTCCCACGACGGCGGGGACCCAGGGTCAGCCGTAACCACACGGCACCGACCTGGACTATTGCAACCCGAGTGCTATTCCAGGGGTATTTTTGCACAAGTTAATTTTACTATTTCACAGCTCCACTCACAGTGGAAAAAGGGGGGAAAAAAAATAATCAGGGTTGTGTACCCCTTGCAAACGTCACAGAAGCAGCATCGCGTGTGCCGGGACGGGGCTCCAGGAGCACAGGCCTATTGTTCTAAGGACACGGCTTTTGTGAGCGGGGCAGCACAGCCAGGCTGGAGCAGGAGGAGGAGGAGGAAGAGGGGAGGGAAGCCCTTGCACAAGCACGCCGTGCACCGCAGCCACTGTTTCACACCCTCGCATTAGATGTTTGCTGAAAATATAAGGTGCACACGTGTGGCACTTTTTTCCAAACATGTCATTACCGGGAATGATTAAGGGCTTCGTTGCTTCCCAGTGCAAGGTATCGGCTTGGGTTGCTCCTGATGGCTGAATTCCCCTGTACATCTCACAACATGGTTTTAGTGCGAGGATCGGGGGGGGAAAAATGCACTTTATTAAATGCTTTTTCGTATGCAGAATATTTAGGAAAGAGTCAAATTTATTTTTGCAATTGACAAAAGCAAATTTGCTCCTAAGCTGAACTGTCACAAGCCGGGTTCCCCGCTGGTGTACATTTTTACGGAGAAGTTACAAAGCCCTGGAAGAGGCGTTGTCTGCCCAAGGCCGGGATGCTCCAGCCCGGGCGGGTACGGAGCGCTGTGTCCGTGCTCCAGCTCCGTGGGCGTGGGGAGCTGCGGGGAGCGCCGGGGCCGAGGCAGACAATGGGAGCTGGAGGCGAGCAAGGAGGTAGAGGGGGGTCTGCCCGTGCCCCCCCGGCCAGGAAAGCAGGTCACTCCTTATCAACCGGGTAAGCAAACGCCAAAACAAAGCGTGGGGATGGATTTTGACGAGCCAGACATGCTTTCTTATAAAAATAATTTCCCTGCCTTTGTTTCTCCTCTTCACCTTCAAAGCGAGGGGAAGAGTGGGCTGCTATGTTCACACTGGCTTTCCAAGGGAAAAAAGGTGATTTTTAAGAATCTGCCCCACCAAGCATGAGTTACTTGTCCTCCCCGCTCCAAAAAGAAAAAAGAAAAAAAAAACCTCAACAAGACTCAAAGGATTCCTGAAATAAAGAAGAAAGAAAAACATCCAAAACATTAGACACAGAAACATTATATTTCAATATTATCATATGAATTAAATGTAATCCTTGAAGCGACTCGTCCCAGGGGTCACATATTAGGCCATTTTTTTCTTTTTTTTTTTATTTAATAGAGGTCACCCAGGCTGAAAAGCAGAACCCAAATGAAAAGCATCTTCAATGTGGTTATAACATGAGCTGGACGAGGTCAGGCAGTGTCTTGTATGGCCTCATAAAAAATACATAACCAGACAGCCTAATAGTATTTCTTTGCATTCATTTTTGGATGGGAGCTGGCGGGTGGGGGAGGGGGCTGGGACAGGGCCACAACCGCCTGTGCATTTCCATAATGGGCAGCTTCTCCTACATTCCAGTTATGGAAAAAATGAACATTCATTTTAACACATCCCTGGGTTAGTTCACTTTAAAGAATCATCCTACAGACAATTCCTGTGGCCCCGAGAAAGTGAGAGAGGAGTGAAGCATCGCCCATCTCTCTCTCTCTCAAACACACACACACACACACACACACACAGACACACATGTTCACTGCAGACATGCTACCGTCATGCTTAATTGGGAGTGCAACCACCTTGGGCTTGCTTTCATCAACACTGGCTTATGGATGTTGTTATTTGTCCATACACACACCCAGGCTGATGAATTTGAATTATTTCTCTTCTGAAGAGAAGCAGAGGAACCCCCCATTCCAAGGAGTCCCTCCATCCACGCTCACCGCAGAGGGGTTTGCCCACCACTGGGATTTACACAGGCTTTGGGCGGGAGAGGGGGCAAGAGAAAGGCAAGGCATAAAAGGGGAAGGGGGTGTGTGTAAATAAAAATAACCAGTGCTAAAAATGCCGGGTGAGAAGAGAATCTGTAAATCTCGCCTCCCTTCCCCCTCCCCAAATGCCGCCTGGAGCCGGGTGACCCTGCGGGGAGCGGAGCCGCAGAGGTGACCCGATGCTAACCAGCCTGTTAGAACTAATAAGGTGTGCGCCTAAGCCAGGGGCTGACACTGGGGCATTGTGGAAATAACTCTCCTTGTTATTGCCCATCCTCAGCTTGAAATTTACTGCTCCTTTGCATTATTAAAGAGACAGCTTGCGTGCGCGATGGGGGAGAGGCTGGGCAGGAGGAAGAACCGCACACGCTTTTTTAATGGTATGTTTGTGCTCTCTCTAGTCTTCAGATTCAGATCCGGAGCATTAAAGCATGCTGGGTTAATAGGTTGTTATTTATTATTTGAATAAAATCTGTTTAGAAAAATTAAAAAAAAAAATTTCCCCACTACAGCAAACGGTCAGAAAAAAGGAAAGGTGTGAAACATCTCAGAGAAGTTCAGGCCGAGGCCTTGTGGGACAAACCCTGCCCCAAACGTTTCCAGTAGCACTGCTCCACATTTACATCAGATGTGAGCAGAGCTTAAAACACCCAACATGGTGGATAACAGGGACTGCGTGATGGAAACACAAAAGGACCTGCTGCATCATGGGGCCATCCTCAGCAGGGCCACGTGAAAGCGTGTCAGAACACCTGAAATCATTCCAGGATTCTGTGTTCTGTAAATATGCAGCCACTTGGCATCTCAGGGTTTTGCTTTCCCAGCAGCTGGGCAAATGATAAAACTCACAGATGAACACAGTGGAAAAATCTACTTTGTCTCGATCTGTGCTCCCACTGCTGCTCCAGCACCCACCCTCCACCCTCTGAGCTGACTCCCACAACATTCCCAGGATAACGGGTGAGACTCCCCAGAGAGGGTCCCTGCCAGGTCCCTGCCGGGGGGACATGCACCAACTCCACAATGTACATTTGCACCTGAGAGATCAGATTTTACAGAAACTGAGCTGAGCTGCTCTTTCAGATGCTTTTGCCTTCTCTGAGTCAGTTTTTATGGACAGGCATTTTCAACTTGACCTTTGAGGGCCTGCAGAGCCCATCTGGCACCAGCAGGGCACAGGCAGAGCCTGGAGCCACTGCTGCCAGGGGAGCCCCTGCCAGAATTAGGACTCAAGTATTATTAATTTTCTTCAGCAAAGCAGCTGAGTGCACATGGGAGACATTGCTGAGAACGGGAATCAATGATAAATAACATCCTCAAGGTAAATACAGAACAGGATTGAGCTGTTCATGGCAATTGGCCGAGCCAAGGGTGGCTTCCATGGAGCTGAGCTGAGGGGGTGGGTGGTTTATGGTCAGGGATTCCACAAAATCAGCTACTGGAGGGATTTGAGAGAATTCTTAAGAGCACATGAGACCCACAGCAATTCTTGAGCTGTCCAAGGCCACTGGGTTTTCCTGCATGTTCAGAGACATTCTTCTGAAAGGTTAATGTGAGCAGCTGCTGGGAAGACCTGGGATGACAGAGGGAATCAGTGATGGGAAGTTGATGAGATACATGTAACTGCCATTAGACACTGAAACAATGTAAATTATAAATATATTTATATATGGTCTTGCACATTCAGGGACCAGAGGTGGGGTTTGAAACGAGACCCCCAGAACACACCAAACTCTCTCTCGGAGAGCCAGCATGTCCCACAGCACCTTGAACAGGTGTGAACACGTCCATCCCTTCCGTCCCAAACCACTCTGTCCCCATCACAACCAGCCACAGTCTGTGACATCAGTGGACAGAGCAGGCTGAAATACTGACTAAACGTTGTGGGAATAAATTACAAACTAAAAGCTTCAGAGCAAGGGGTAACTGCCAGCTGAGGCAAGGAAACGAAATCCAGGTTTTTGAAAGCACCAAATATAAACAAGGAATTAAAGCCGATACCTGACAAAGAGGTAGAAACAAACCAGAAGGCTCACTGCCCCCTCCCAGTCATTCCCCTTCTGGCATCCTGGTTTTGTTAATCATCCAAAACAGCCAAACAGGTCCTATCTGCATCTGAACATACAGATATTTCCAACTCCTCCAACCCCAAGGGATGAAGAAACTTTTATGGACGCATTGTTACATGGCTGCACTTGCCCACACTGTATTTGATCATTTTTGCATACACACATATTTAATCCTATCCCTCCTATAAGGAATAATAACAGCAAGAAGCATCATGCTCCACATTTTAGTTGGAATATCCAAACGTTTTAGGGTAAAATCAAAGGTGTGGAGACTCAGAGGACTGTGTTAAGCAGCTCTTGTGCTCAGCCTTCAGGTGGTAAAGCTTAAGTAACAAGAGTATTCGAACCGTGACAACACTCTACTGGATTTAAAAACACAATTTTCAGAACTGATTGCCAAACTCTGATCTCAGGAGCATGCCCGTATTTTTTCAGCCCTACCAGCTGATCCCATAAAAAGTAATGTTTCTCCGTAGAAACCCAAGGCAAAGTCAGGCTGCCAGAGAGGAGCAGTTGGATTGGAGGGTTTCTAATCCCCCGCAGCTCTCACAGCAATGTCCTCCTGAATGGACATCAAAACCACACTTACAGAAACAACAGACCAAATTACTCCCTATGTAACAGGCTGTACCAGTCCCCCCCAGAAGGACCTGTGGTATTTACCTGCCTCACTTCTTTAAACTCTTCAAGGATTCTCTTGCCATTTCGTATTCTCTGGATTATAATGGAATCATAGAATCACAGAATGTGTTGGGATGGAAGGGACCTTAAAGCCCATCCAGTGCCACCCCCTGCCATGGGCAGGGACACCTTCCACTAGCCCAGGTTGCTCCAAGCCCTGTCCAGCCTGGCCTTGGACACTTCCAGGGATCCAGGGGCAGCCACAGCTTCTCTGGGCAACCTGTGCCAGGGCCTCCCCACCCTCACAGGGAAGAATTTCTTTCCAGCATCTAATGTAAATCTACCTTCCTGCAGCTGAAAGACATTTCATTCATATGTTATTAATCTAAAATCTGCTTCTCCTGCCTTTGTGGTCTCTAACACACTTGGAATTGTTGGCTGTGAGGCCACACTGTCTGTATGGTTTCGTACTGGGCAGAGAGAAGGTGGAAGGTGCTGGGTGTCACCTGCCATTGAATTCTGCTCAGGTTATCAGTACATCCAGAATAAGCATGTTCTCATTCCTAAATTTGTAATTCCATGGATGTGCCCATCCACAGAGCCCCAGTAGACAGGACCACAACCAGCAGGAGGCACTGAGCCAACACCCCTGTGCTGCCCTGCACTCCCTCAGGCTTCTGCCAGCACTCTGGTTCTGCCCTCCCCTGCTCCCAGCAACCCACAGCCACCTAAAACAGCTTCAAAACAACAGAAAATCCTGCAACTAATCCAGTAACTTTATTATATCTGTAACAAATATACAGGTGCATTTTAAGGCATTCTTTTGGGAAACAAATACCCAAATGTTTTGTACAGAACAGGCCTCACCTGCTCAATTTCCTAAGCCATATCATTCTCAGTTATTGGGAAACAGCTCGCAAAGCTTTTAGCATCCAAAACCTAATACTTAAATATAGGAAGGCTCTGCATATGTCCTCTGTAAAGTTCTGAAGGGGTTTTGGGTTTTTGTTCATTCTGGTTTTAGTGCAGAACTGACACAGAAGACCAAGGTCCCTGTGGTGAAGGTGTGGTTCAGGCCCAGGACCTGACACCTGCCGCCTCCTGGGCTGTGGATGGACCCTCAATGCTCCTGCAGTATGAGGGCAGTGATTCTCCTCTCCATGACTCATCTGCTGTAGCTATTTAAACTAAAACTCCACAAGATAGGGAGTGAAATTTTAGGTCCTCACAGCCCAGTGAGTTTGGCTCACTCCTTATAAACACACACGGTCGGTTAAGCGAGTTCAGGTGTCTGTGTAGTGAAACCCTGATCTGGGCTGTGGTGTCTCAGTGCTTTTAGAGTGCTAAGAATAAGAATGTGGTGGCATATCCAGGACTACACTGCAGCCACAGAAATGTAAGGTCTCCGTTTTCAGCCCTCTGAACGTTGCCAAAACCATCTATGCAGAAAAACACACCGGCAGCAGTCCAGGGCGGCTGATGAGGGAAATGCTTCCTCTTCTCCACTTACAGCCAGCAGTGCTGCATCCGTGTGGAAAACAGAGCAGGAAAGCAGAAATCACAACTGGGATTTCAGCCCCGCCGAGAACTGAATGAGGAGTGAGAGCTGCAGAGAAGAGCAGTCTTCCAAATGTAGCTGTTCTGGAGGGGGGCTGTGGTATGGAACTGGTGGAGGTGAGATCGGGGAAGCCTCGGGGCGGTTCATGTCTGCACTACCTGGTTCAGGAGAATCCTCTGGCTTACAAGAGGCTCCTCCATGAGCACCTGGCAGCTCTGCATGGAATAGAGAAGGTCCTGGAGAAGACCCGGATTCCCACCAAAGGACACAAAAGGAAGCCTACGAATCATTAAATAAATCACCAAATCTGGCTACAACTGAGACTCATGTGGAGGAAGATGCTCAATTTCGCTCAGTGGTGAAATCTGCTTCTTTTTAGGCCTATTCTGGGAAAATACTTCAGACCCTAAAAGACTTTGTTGTTAGGGGAAAATAAAAAATATTCTGCTTTTTCTCTTAAGGATCAGGCTACAACTCCGATCTGTCATAAGTATGAAAATCTGTTTTCTGAACATCAAAAAAAATAGAATCTCACTCCCCTGCCAGTGGTTAGTTGATGCAGAATAATGGCATTAATTTTTTTGTTGCTGCTGCTTAAGAATTTCAGAATCACATAGTCAATATTGCAACTTAACTATTAAGAGATGGAATGAGTGTGCTTATCTTTCAAAATTAAGATCTAAAATATTCTACATCATCTTGATATTAGTGTTATTCTCATTTCTTAAAGGGTGTGGGTGTGGCTCTGCACTGTAAGAGGTGCAGAGTAATTCTGATTGGATTTCCTTAATGACTTGGGGCCTATGTTAATAAAAATCAAGGCATGAACTTTAAACATATCCAGTTGTAACTCCCCAAATGCCCTTAATTTGGAATAAGGACGTCTTTATTTTATTTCATTTAATGGTTCTTAAAGTTAGGACAAAGAAACCACTGCCACTAGTGGAATTCCTTTGAGTCACCTTGCACAACCACACAGAGCTGACTCATTCATAAATTTTACTGTTTAATGGAATTCTAAAGTTAAAGAGCCAGTGGTTTGGAGAAATTAAACTAAGCCAAACAAGCCAGTTATTCTGGATGGAGTGATCATGAGTTGAACTGTACTGGTACAGGAGGTGTAACCTTCCCGTGTCACCAGGTCCTGAACAGCTCAACTCCTCCTGAAGCTCAACGGCCTTTGTGTTCCTGAATCAGGTATTTTTGGAGAGACATGCAAACATTTGAAAAATATCAAAATAAAAGTGAAAAAAAACCCCTGTAAAATTATCTGGGTGAAAATTTGGAGTATGAAGCCATGAAACTGAATGTACATCCTTCTGTATCCAACTTGTTCCTCACCTCCCTCCACCTGCCCAGGGACTGGATATAAACAATACAGGGAATAAAAAAATCTCTTCCAGAGGGATCAAGAAGGACATTGTAAGAACAGACAGTCAGTTAAATATTATCTGCAATTCTTGTGCCACATCTTTAAATGAGAAAGCACAAAGCCCCTTCCCTTTTACCAGCAGCACTCGTGTAAGTGCCGCTGACAAGTCTCATGCACGATGAAATAGATATTTCTACCAACTCCATGATTATTCCTGGAATTGTAAATACAGGGGGTGTTGGCACTGTGACTTTAACAAAAACCACAAACTGTACACGCGGCACAGACGTTCTGCTGCACAGTTCAGATTTAATCTCCAAAGTCATGGCATGTGGCGCAGGCGGGTTTTATACAAAGACGTGGAAATGTACACAAAGAAAACGTACTCCAAAATAAGGCAGTGCAGACCCAAGCCCTATCCAGGGTAATTTTGTGTTCATTAATTGAAACAGAATCAGCCCAGCCCAGCTGCCCCTCAGTGCCTCTCCTTCCATGGAACTGAGAGCTGGGGCCAGCTCGGGTGGGGTTCTGGCACCACGGCCCCATGACCACAGCCTGCGACCTCTGCATCTGCACCCCTGACCTCCGTTTGGAAGTGGTGATCTTGGAGGAAGAACAACTCAACTGGCTCCAGCTAATTATAACTTAATTAAGCTTAAGAGAAGCTTTTCCTTCAGAAGAATTAAAAACCTGTTGGTTTTCAGCAGAACTATGGATTTTGCCAGGTGAGCTGAGCTCATCTCTCACTCAGTCGATCACAAACCCTGTTCGTGATTCCGATCCCACCACCACCACTGGCCTCACTCTCTGCAATGCCTCTGGGAAGGAATTATCCCAAATGTCACCATTGCTCTACTTGATATTGCCAGCTCAGTCTCTCAGTGGGAGACAAAAACAGCTGGACTCTCAAATAAGATTTTGAATTAACAAAATTTAATTATTTGAATTAAAATTAGTCTCTTCACATTTTTCTATTCTGCGTTTCATCGTTAAATTCAGATCTGAAATTACAGCTTCCTTTGCTAGTTTTATACCCTCCTTTTCTACCCTAAAGTTAGGATAAGCTATTTGGAAAGGAGAATGAGTTTTTACAGAAGGCACACAGAATAAAGGACATATGGGTTTAGCACCAAATAATTCCCATCTGGAAGTCTGAAGCCAGGGCTTCAGGAACTTTCACCTTTTATTTAACCTGCTTATGCCGATCACAGTTCCAAAGTATGTGGACATGGTATTTCCTAAAGCTAAAAAAAGCACTGAAAACTGATCATAAGGAAGGATAAGGCGGGAAACAACCCAAACCACAAAAGAAACATATTAAGTGTCCAAAAAGACAACTGGGCAATGAAGAAAGGTGACAACTTCAGCTGAAAGGAGTCTCGGTTTATCAGTGATATGAAGTCAGCAATTAAAATAGAAAACCCAGATGACAAATGGAAACAAGGGCAATAGGTAACAAATAAAATAATCCAGAAGCTGTGGGCAGCAGGACATGAGTGGGGGAGGCTGAAGAAAGCAGGAAAATGGTTACAAAGTTGGGATATTCAGCTTTAAAGTGTAGTAGAACACGCAGAAGTCATAGCTCTGATGTAAAACCACCATGAGATGACAATGGCAAAGTGGAAAATATAAAGCAGGAAACCTAGAAATCTTCACAGTTCTTACTTCAAAGGAAGGATTTTGAGAAAGCTACCAAAGAACCATGAAGCATTTAATAGGTTCGTAGTGCTGAGCTTTGGTGAAATTAAACAAGGCTTTAGCGACTGGAAGGAGAATTTTGGTCAGTTCTGGGCAGAACAGATGTTCTCCAACACCCACAGCTGGCTGAGGGTCAGGAGGCTCTGGAGGGTCCACCTGGGAGCAGTGGCTGGTGGGCAAAGAACTGATCCCTTCATGAAGAGCATGGCCCAGTGTCTGCAGGACTGTGCCAGGCACAGCCTTGGGCGAGAGCCTCAGAATCCTGAAGTCAGTAATAATAATAATAATAATAATAATAATAATAATAATAATGATGATGATGATGATGATGATGATGATGATGATGATGATGATGATGATGATAGTAAAGATGACACAGAAGTCACAGAATCAGAGAACCACAGATGGGCTTGGACTGGAAGGGACCTTAAAGCCCATCCCATCCCCTGCCATGGGCAGGGACCCCTCCCATAGCCCAGGGTGGTCCAACCTGGCCTTGGGCACTGCCAGGGATCCAGGGGCAGCCACAGCTTCTCAGGGCACCCTGTGCCAGGGCCTCCCCACCCTCCCAGGGAGGAATTCCTTCCCAATATCCCATCTATCCCTGCCCTCTGGCAGTGGGAAGCCTTTCCCCCTTGTCCTGGCACTCCAGGCCCTTGTCCCTCTATGCCTTGTACTTTACTGTGGGAAAACAAAGAGCTGGTGGTGAAGTTAGAAGACGACTCAAACGAGAATCTGAAGATACATTTCTTACCACAACTGTGATTAATCTCTGCGAAATATTCGGGGAGGAGGGCTTGATTCTCCATGGGACAATCTTAACCCCAAATTCAGTGCCATTCTTGAGCAGAAGCCCAGTAAATATCTAGTTTTGGACTAGAAAAATCAGTAATTAAGAAAAAACTCAATTTCTAGAGAGGTCATGCAGCCCAAGACTTCTGTGGCTTTACATTCTAAGGTGGAAAGAAAATTTTAAAAAATAACTCCAAAAATACCCCCAGAGCCACCCTTACCAAGTCAAACCCAACCATTCCAGTGTCAGCACTCTCTTGCACTCAGGGTACTTTTCTGCCCTTTTTTTTGGCAGTAAAGTACCGCTGGCCACAAATCCAAGGTCTGGAGCATTTCTGCCATCTGAAGGACAAGACAAGACTTTTAACATGTTTGTTTTGAAGCACAATTTACAGAGAGGATTTAGGCTGAAACCATATCTCTATGCTGAAGAGAGGATGAAAGGCCCAGCAGGGAAGAAAGCAATAAAAACATCATTGTAATATCCCCAAGTCAATCATGGCGTCTCTCCGAGCAGGGCAGGCTGTGGGCAGGGGAGCACGAGGCACGTGTCCCTCACCCAGGGGCACAGAGGGCCCAGGGGACACCTCAGGGACACAGCACACACACCCCACGTGTTCTGCCTTCTCTGAAGCCCTGGCTCAGCCCGGCTGCTGTCCTTGCCCCTGTCCCCACTGGTGCCCTGTGCCATCCCAAGGCCATAGTGCCCAGTGCCATCCCCAGCAGATGCCAAGGCTTTGCCCAGGGGTCACGTGGGACAGGACAGCCCTCGCCCAGTGACCCCTTGCCACCAGGCAGCTTTTCCATCCCTGCCCCTCGGAACGCAGGGTGAGAGCGCACAGATTTGAATTCATTTTCATCCTTATCAGCTCTGAAAGATGCAGAAAAAAGAGAATTGCTGAGGAGCTTTGTGCTCACAGCCACCACGCGGGTTGGGTGAGGACACGCCAGCAACATCTGCTGGAATATCTCTTTTTAAATGAGGAAAAAAAGGTGGGGGGCTTGGAAAACAGGTTTTAGTGTCCCAATGAAAGCATGACAGCAACCATTTATAATTTCCTGCTGTCCAGTTCCCTCCATATTTCTCCCTGGCTGCGCATCCCTCCTCTCCTCTCCTCTCCCCCCACAGCCATCCTCCATTTCCCGCTGCCTCCCCGGCACGCGCTCCAGCCTCCTGTGAAATGGTGGCGTGCAGAGGGAAGGGAGGAAGAGAGGGAGCAAGAAAGGGGCTACAGTGGGGAGGGCAGGGGAAAGAGAGAGATTGAGAGAGACAGAGAGAATGTCAAAGCTCAAGTCTGGCATTTGCCTATTTAAATTCAATCACGCAGCCCTCGCCGAGCTGGAAATGGATGGCCTGCGTTATGAATTTCTGATCAGACGGCTGATAGGTTATGAGCGGGGACGTAATCCCATTGAGGAAGGCTTTTTCCCAAGCAAGGGCAAGCAATAGCTGCCCTTCCGAGATGGCTCTTTGCTTTGCCCTTTTTATAATTTTTTTTCCCTTTCTTAAAAAAAAAAAAAAAAGTCCAAATAAGCGTTTTTATGATGATAAATGTGTAATAATGATTCATTCTGCCTGTGTCTGAAATGGGAGATGCCTTGGTGAAGCAGACATGCGCTCAAAATAAACTGCCATATTTTTTCTTTTTTAAACCTAATTAGAATTCTTGCCTTCGCTCAGCTCATTTTGTACCAACACTAGTGATCTAAAAAGAAAGTGAAAGGAATGAACACGTGCATTGAGACCGGTATTTTTAATACCCTGCAGGGTTTTTAATGTTTTATAGTTTGCCTTTTTTAACACGACATGTTTACATAAAAGGATACAAAAATTTTTTTCTTCAACTGGCAAGAACTTCTGGCACACAGTGAGGCAAGCCAGAAATTAGCTCGGAAGATGATGTTTTCTTACATCTACCCACGTGACACGGTCACGTTGTACTGAATTAATTGAAATAGCTGAAATGGCAGATTTGCAGTAGCCAAATTCACCAGGCAGGGAGAGCACAGCAGCCACAGTGGTGAGTGCCAGCCCCAGGGCCTCCACAAGCTCACACACAACTTTTGTACTCATCAAAAGCAGAAAACAGGGAGTTTGCTACTTAAAATTCAAGATCTATGTGCTGAAACAACACCAATCCCAGTGTGTAAGGACTGGAACCAGTCCGGGGGAGAAGTACATAGGGTCAGGACTGCACTGACAGGGCTGGAGCTTCTGGAAATAATCCAAAGAGAAAAAATACCTTCTGTGGGCACAGGGGAAGAAGGGAAGAGCAGGGAAACATCTCAGTGTCGGTGCTAAGCAGGAACTTGCTCTTGGAGTTGCATCTCTAAACACGTTTCAAAGTGCACAGAACGTGGAATCAGAGAATCCCAGAATGGTTTGGGTTGGAGGGACCTTAAAGCTCATCCATTCCCACCCCTGCCATGGCAGGGACACCTTCCACTGTCCCAGGTGGCTCCAAGCCCTGTCCAGCCTGGCCTTGGGCACTGCCAGGGATCCAGGGGCAGCCACAGCAGCTCCAGGCAGAAAGAGTCCCCTGGGACCTGGGATTTAGCAGCCAGTCCAGAGCCTCCCACCAGTCAGGAGCTAAATTTAATCTCACAAATGCAGCTCATTCAGAAGATCACAACTACCAAAGTACAGACTTCTCATGGTTTTCCTCATTTTGTTCAAATCCTGGATCACCAGCTAAAAAGCAGAGTTTTGTGGGGAGCCTCCCAGGTCCTCTGAGCCAAAGCACCACGTCCTGCCATAATCCAGCCCCTCAGGTGACCAACATCCCACCTGTGCCACCAGCACGGCCAGCAAGGGCCAGTGGGGGAGAGGCTGGGACAGCTTCTGACACAACAGCCTGATTTTCTCTTTTAGGACATTACATTGAGATGAATTTGCCTGTGCTGAATTGCCAAAGCTCCACGCACAAAGGGAAAATTGTTAAACAGATATAATAAAGTGATTTTTTTACCCTCCTGACAACATCATAACTGCAGAACTTCTGAATTTACACATACCAAGAAGGAGGGTCCCAGGAAACCCTTGCACTGTAAAGGGCTGGTTTTTTCTGAGGGACACAAAAAGCTGATGGTCCAAGTGGTTTCCAGCTTTCACATCCCTCAAATGGTTAATTTTGCTCAGTATCCACCACAAATGGGCCAGAAACCTGCAGCTGATAATTATGAAATACTGTGGCCACAGGGGAGTTCCCTCCCCAGCACCATTGGTTAGGGACCGTCTTATGTCCTGGAGCTGTCAAATTTTGATTATTTAATTGAAATTACATATATTAGCACGGGTGTTCTCATTAGCCACAAAATAAAACATGTAATATTTTCCATCTTGTTGCATCAACATCTGGTGGTGATGAACTCCAAGGACTGCAAGCCCAGAATGTGAAAACATCAGTGTTTAAATTTGTCACCTTTTAGTGTCACTTTCTGGCTTCCTGCGTTAGGAAAAAGGAAAACAAAAGGGAAGGAGTGGGAACGAAGCACTGCGTAATATTAGCCTTCTTTATCTCCTTTTATATCATACGCAGAGTAAAAAATTTGCTATAACTGAGGTGGAATTGTCGATTATCCAGCATATCACAGAATTTATTTTCAATTACAGTTTCTAACTATCTTCCATTACCAGATCTTAAACCCAAGTGTTGATATCCTCCTTCAGTTCACAGGACTGAGCAGTTCCCAACAATCAAGTGAAACTCCAGAAAGATTATTTTTTTTATTATCTGTGTTCTAATCAAATACAGGAATTTCTAAAATGGTCATTACAGCAGTGCCACTTGTATTTGCAATCTCTGCCTTACAAGTTTATTTAGTAAATCAAAAATAGAGCACAGATAAAGAAGCAGCCTACAATAATAAAGCATCTTCTTGCAAAAAGCTTTGAGTGCTTTCTCTAACTTATCATTAAATTTAAACTCATTTTTCCCAATTTTCACTTCTGCAGTTAATAACTTTTATACAGCCATCCTATAATTACATTAACAAAAAAGTAAATATCCCCCATTTCTCACTACATTACCGGTATTACAGCGTTAATGGCAAATTAACCAGTAAACCTGCAAATTAAGTCAACTCATCTTCCACTGATAGGGCAGGAATCTGTAATTTAGGCAGGTTGAAAGTTTTCAGTGGTTTTTTAACTATTGTTGAGCTTCTGCTTTTCCCAGTGTACCAGTAAAACCCACACAGGAGCCATTGCCATGCTCTAATCACCACCCAGCCCTCTCTAGCTGGTTCCTGAAGTACAGGCAGCATGGAAATGCTCCAGAGGAGAGCAACCCCCGACATCCTGCCCTGGGCACCGGGACCCGGCAGGGGAGGTGGTGGCAGGACACGAGAGGGGAGGTGGTGGCAGGACACGGCAGGGGAGGTGGTGGCACACGCAGTCCCCGGCAGTGCCCGGAGCCGATGAAGCGCCAGGGCTGCTCCCGAGATGTGCTCAGTGCTGTGCTGCACTCCTGCCCTGCTGAGGCAGGGCACACCCACAGGGTGCCAGTCCATCCATGCTGTGCCATCCATGGAACGTGGCAGTGGAAGCACCACCTCCCCTGCAGGTTCAGCCCTGAGCAACCACCCAAAGCCCTCAGTGTGGGAGAGCTTGGGAACATCTCCTGCACGGAATCCCGGAATGGTTTGGGTTGGAAGGCACCTGAGAGACCATCCAGTTCTATCCCCTGTCACAGGCAGGGATACCTTCCACTAGCCCAGGTTGCTCCAAGCCCCTTCCAGCCTGGCCTTGGACACTGCCAGGGATCCAGGGGCAGCCACAGCTGCTCTGGGCACCCTGTGCCAGGGCCTCACCACCCTCTCAGGGAAGAATTTCTTCCCAATATCCCATCTACCCCTGCCCTCTGGCAGTGGGAAGCCATTCCCCCTTGTCCTGGCACTCCAAGCCCTTGGTACATGTCTTGTATTTCAGCTCCAACTGTGGTGTGGTGGGATCCTCAGCCAACCTTCCGTGCTCCCGAGCCAAGGAGGAGAGGGACAACACAAACTCGGCATAAAATGAACAGAATTTCAATAACAACAGTCAAAGATACATCTTTGGAATATTAGATTTATGCAGTGGAAAGGAACCATCAAAACCGTTCCATTTCAGAAATATAAAGGCTTCCTGAGCTAGTGAAGCACAACAGAAACACTCAGTGATAAAGGACATCACAGCTCTTTATAAACTGAACCGGTGGTTTCCCAAATTTAATATGCATGAACACTGCATGTGAGTCCTCTTAAATCCAAGTACCAAACCCTGCCTGTTTAATAAATCTCACCAGTCCTCCACTATTAGACAGGGGATTAAAACTAATCTATCAATCCCAAAACCAAGCACAGAGTGGATTAAAATGCAAAACACATGAGAGTATGAAGATGCTTAATGCTAAATAACAAACATTTCAATCACAGAAATCATTTTTATCTTCTTGTTTATGCTAAGTAGATACTATTAGGCTTAATATCTGTATTAACACAAGTGGGGGAAGAAACAGTTTTAAGGAGACCTAAATACTTGAATGCTACTGGATTGCTGTGAGCAGAAGCTCTCGTGGTGGAAGTGAGCACACCCCGGTGTTTGAAATCATGTTTGCTCTCTCAGGCCAGCTCAGTGGTGCTTGACCTTTTTCCTGTGTTTTTAACCCGAAGCAGAACACCCAGAGGATCCTGACAAAGCCAGAACTTAAACCTGTTATTTGCATCAGACACCTGAATATCCCTTTTCCCCCACTCTGGTGTTGCCACAACATCAGTCTCACACCCAGATGTTCAGGGCTCCTGTCACTCACCTGCACTTTGGGTGGGGTTTGTTGGGGTTTTTTAGGAGTACATGAAAAAAGCTCATCCCACCATAGGATAAATATAATAAAAGATGGAGCTATGTGTGCCTGTGTCACACAGGGAATGACCAAATGTGATTCACACAATGGCTCCCAGTTCACCCAATAATTCACTTCGTCATTGTCACTCTGAATTCCTGGCAATGGGATGATCCCCCTTTCTGGCAGGAAGTTATCCATCTACATCTGCATCTGTCTATCTGCCTGGCAGAGATAAGGATTGGGGAACACTGCACCCAGCTGTGGCAGGAGAAAGCACTCAGTGTGTTCCTTCATGATTCTGAGTGCTGGGAAATGCCCAGTGTTTGCTTGGATTCACCTGAGAGCATCCCAAAACCGCAGAGCTGGACCTTATTCCTTGGTATCCAAGCAAAAACTATGCACTGAATCAGAGGAATCGTAAGATTTGAAGTGAAATAATGTCCACCAGAGATCTGTGTGAGGCCAAGAAGTCAGGATCATCACACGTAAACAGTTCACAGGTGTTAGCAAAAGCTGTTCCAAATAAATAAATTACTTTATTGCCAGTAATTGTGGAAGCACTCATTAGAATGCCATTTGGAAAGAGGAAATATCTTGGACAGAGACAAAAAACCTAAAAAAATTAGTCTCTGGCAGCATAGGACTCAAAGAAACCTGTGGGCAGGAGGATAGGAAGGAAAACGGTGCAGAAACTACCTGAACTTATAGAGCAGCTCTGTATCAATGGGAGGTGTCTAAAGGCCCATCCAGCTTCTCCCAGTCTGGAGCACAGGCACGTGTGCCTGGAGAACAGTCACATTCCCCTCTCAGTCTCCAGCTTCCACCTTCCTGTTCCTGCATGTGGCTGGGGGCCCAGCTGCCCACCAGTGTGCTTTGGGAGCCGCTGTCAGGAAAGCACATCCCCACTCAGAAATCATCCATGGCCTTCCCAGGACCCGGAACAGCCCTCCCTGCACTGGGCTCCCTCTCCCAGCCGGGGCTGCCCTGGAACAAAGAGGGGAAGCCGGGCCCCCGCGCCGCTGTTCGGCAGATCAGAGCCCTGGAAGTGTGGAGAGGTTTATAAGATTAATTCTTATCTCTCTGGTCAGTGGGTCAAGTCAGAACCATCATTCAACAAACTCTACGGATAATCTCCCTTTATTACTTTCAATCAAACTAAGTGTCTGCAATCTGCAGCATGGTTACTAATTTAGTGAAAGAAATTACCTGTAGAGCTCGATTATATAACAGAGGAAATATAAAATAGTCTGGGTAAGCAGCCATTCAGTTTGTGCATCCCTCAGAGCAGAGCAAAGCTGCTCCAGCCTGGCTGCATCCACACCCGCAGCTGCTCCACGGGGGAGAACGCCCAGAAAGGAGTGGACAGTGTGTTTGTCCACTGCCTAATTAAACTAAGAGAAAAAGAAACTTGTGCTTAGGGCTACACTTGGCATCAAATCTAAAAAATTTGCTGCTTGCGAATATTTAACAAATGCGTTTTGTGAGAAATCAGATTTCCAGCGTATTCCGGTTAATGGAATTCTGCTGCAGCCCCTGGACAAAACAATGTAAAGCTGCCTGGCTTGTGGAAATCATTCTCCTCCAGTGATGGATAATATAGCATGAGGTTTGCCTTGGTTTGATTAATTTCAGAATATTGCAGAGAAGCTGCATAATCCCTAAGATAGCGGAGAGGAGGAAGACACGATGGAGCGGGATAAAAGCGCGCAGTAACGAGCACAGGCGGTTTCATACATACATTATACAGAGACTAGAGAAGGCTCACAAACTCGGGGGTCTGGGCGAGTGGTGACCACAATAAGGGGCAACACTGAAAGCAAAAACCCACTAAACATTTCCACAGCTATGACCAGAGACAGAACACAAACAAGAAAATTCCCATTTCCTTTTTCCATTCACAACCGCCATTATTTATACAAGCCCTGAATATGAAAAAGGCTCTAACAAATTTACAGTGGGGTTTGCATGGATGAGGATGACGAATGATGGATGAGGGAGGTAGAGGATTCCCTTATTAAAGCATCAAATCTTTCCCTAAATATCAAACAGACATCTCAGCCTCAACCACTCAGCTCAGACCAAAAATGATGCAAACCAAAGCAGTAAAATTTTGCTTCTTGATAAAAACTGGAAATTTGTCTTCCATGTTACCCAATTTTCACTACATAACTGCAATTCTTATGCTGGGTTTTACACCTATTTGGAAGATTAATTTAAAAAAAAAAAGACAAACATGACGACACAAAACTCCAAAATATCAATAAATTTCAGAACAAATCGGGCAATTGGCATAATTACAAAACTGTGCTGTTTGGCAATCCAGGGAAACAGCTCCAACACCCAGTCCCCAGCAGCCCTTCCCAGTGTCACCAGCAGAGCCACCACCACAGGGGCATCTGCTGGGAACCTGCCGGGATCCTGGCGGGCACTGGGCAGGCAGAGCCATGTGAGGGCCTGAGCCTGCAGCCCCATCCCACCCACACAGTGGAAATTTATTAACTTCGACCTATCTCTGTGCTGCCTTAAAACCCAGCCCTTTCCCTTTTCCTTTCCCTTTCCTTTTCCACCTGCACACAGGAGGACACAAAAGAAGAGCTGCAGTAACAACAAAGGAACACAGTGGCGCAAACAAGGAGCAATCCCACCCAGGGCTCTCCAAAGATCTCCAGAGAAATCGGCACCAAGAGCGGACTTCCCTTGTCACCAGCACGGATGCTGGTGGCCACACGGCCCTGGGGCAGCTCGAACTGGGAGCAAGATGGGGAAAGAGCATTGCCTTGAATCCTCCTTCTCTCATGCGTCCAGCCCGTGGGTGAGCAGTGACTGCCCCGACCTCCCGGCACGTGGCTGCTGCGCACACAGGAGGCACGGCCACCCCAGCTATTTCAGGAGACAAAATGAAGAAAGGCAAAGCAGCCCGAGTCCTTGAGTGAGAAGAAGCTTCCAGGACTGCAAAGCAGCAAACCTGAGGTTCACGAGGGAGACACTGAAAACAGTGCATGAGGATGATGAGTAATGCAGGAAAACAGTGTGTAACACATGGAAATGGAGTATTTTCAGCTGCAATGTACAGTAGTGACCATCCTACTTCCAAAATAATATTGCACAATTAGAGATGATTCACAGCAAACTGCCAGGAATGATCAGGGGTATGGAAAATCTCTTGTATGACCAGAGTGAAAGATTTCCTTTTCCTAGTCTTAACTAGGCAATAAATAAGAGGAGACATAACAACAGCGATAAGATAATGAACAACCTACGGGGGGTAGATCAGCTGCTTCTGGGCCATCTCATAACACGAGTACCTGGGCATCCTCCATGAAATTAAAAGGTGATGCATTTGAAACCAATCAGGGGAATTTCTTTCCACAAATGCAAATTAAACTTGGGGACTTCCTGACACTGAACATGCCAAGCAGGGCACACACAGATGCAAAAATGGAGTGGACAGTTCTGGTAATAATAAAATAATATTTTTAAAATCCAGAATTATAGTTGTTAATGACAACAATTTTAAAAAACCAACAAAATACCTCATACAAGTTATGGTTTAATTCACTTTCTAATTATAGGGAATCAAGATGAAAAACAGCTCCTTCCTTTCTGCAGCCCCGCAGCTCCCCAGGAAGGTTCACACTGCACCCACCAAGCTGGTTGTAGATTTTACCCTTGAAAATGCCCCAGTGTTTCCCTCTTCACTACAGAGCAAATGCTCTGGATGAAAACCCAGACAGCTCAGGTCCTGGGCTCAGCATCCCAGGAAATGGAATCCACATGAGAAAACATCCCCTTAACTGCCTTTTGATTAAAGCTTGTCACAAAGCGTTTTCTCCCTTTTTTGTGTGGGAAATAAACCCAGCCCAGTCCATTTCCACAAAGAATTGTTTGACTCCATTTAATCAAAAATAAAAAAACTTTAAAAAAGAAAATCTGCTTTCAAAAATTAGTTGTTGTTTTTCATGTTAAAGGTCCAAGATTTTCAATCAAGACAGATATTTAGGTGAAAAATTCCATTTCCTCACTACATCATTTTTAGCTGAGGAAAAAAGGGTAAGTGTAGCTTTTTTTCAAACATCTCTTGTTCCTCAGCATAACCAGAGAATCCCAGCATGGTTTGGGTTGGAAGGGACCTCAAAGTTCATCCTGTCCCACCTGTGCCATGGGCAGGGACACCTTCCACTGTCCCAGGTTGCTCCAAGCCCCCGGAGTCCAGCCTGGCCCTGGCGCTCCCAGGGATGGGGCAGTCACCCTTCTTGGGACAATTAATGAGCTTTATGTTCCTTGTCCCCAGGGCACAGCAGGGGACGATGGCAGCCCCGGCCCTGATCCCACAGCACGGTCACTGCTCGGGAACACGCTGTGCGAAGGGGAACCATGTGCATCCATGGGGATGGGACACTGAGAAGCGCCCTTGCACTAGAATTCAGTCAGAGCTTTAGTGAGAAACAGACAAGAAAAGCCAGGCAAGAGGTAAAACCTACTCCCATCATTTACCTGATGGTCTGCAGTCCCATTTTTGCATCAAAGTTCCTAGAATTCCATGCAGTGTGTGTTTTTTTGCAGTGAATGCAATTTTTTAACCCCAAAAAAGTGCTAAATGAATGAATACTTGGGTAAAGCTGCATTTGCGTTTAAAGGAGAGGAGGATCAAAGTGAGGCAGTGCCAGAGATGGCAACAGCTACAACCAGATCAGGCTGCAAACACCTTTAACTCTTCCTTTATTACTGCACCTGTTAGATTCATTTTGAATTATTTTTAACATTATAATTTTGTATTTTAAGTCTCTGATAAATCACATTCCCTCCCTTGGGTGACGTGTTTTGATATCTGGTTATTTATTCACTTTAGTGCCTGAGTGATTGTTTGGCAAGGGAGGAGCTCCCTGGGAGCACCAGCACTGACACAGGAGCAGCTGGCACGAACTAACAGGAGCCCAGAGTCTCCTGGCCACTAAATTCCCCTTCTTTCTCTTTTTAGAAGTGGTAGGAGCTCAGTTGATGCCTCCTAGTCCCTTCCAATCTTTGTGTGTAATTCCCAGGATCTCCTAAAGCTGAGGAGTTTAGTCCTCGTTCAAACAGGTCCACATGACCACAGAGTAAAAACCACAGGCTGATGTCGTGTTTAGGGCTTGGGGGAAAAACTTCATAGCCCATTGGACTGCCCTGAAAACAGGGCACGTGTCAGCACAAGCTCTTCAGGACAGCAAACCCTCGACTGCAGTTCCCTGTTTTATTCTGGATGTGCTCCGAGGACACAGCAAACCAATCCACCACAAGTATCACAGCTTTCCGACAGACAACGCATCCAAAAAGGCTCCTAAATGCAGGAAAACAAGTCTATAATTACATAATTGAGCAGATGCACTGCAAGTTTTCTTTTTTGTTACTCTTTAGATTTTTCAAAGGCAACGGGACAGCGCTGTGCTAAAAAGCAATAAAGCACGGGTAATTTAATACGAAATTACATCCATATTGAAAAGTTTACATGAAGTTGAGAGCAGGCAGAGGTCAGGTTTGCAGCAGGACTGTCTTTAATTGTGGCCATCAGGTTTAGCAATCCAGATCTCTGGATCAAAGACAAATAGAAGGCGTTTCCTCACCACTGACTAGTGAAAGCCGACAGTGAGCACAGCACTATCTTGCACCAAAAGGTCATAAAAATGATTATCTGAGGGGGAACATGTCTCGCTGTTCAACACACACCTTCACAAAGGCACCATGGATTTTTCTAGCAGATTTTTCAGCAATTAGGAGCATAAATTAAAAATTTTACTATCAGTTTTCAGATGTAAAGGGGTTTTCTTGTCCTCTAAAAAATGTTTCATCTTTGTGTAGGTCTTTTTTAATATTTTTCAGTTGCTTTCAATCATCCTTTCAGCCCAGTGAAACAATTCCTCCCTCCTTAGGGAAGAGATGTGAGCTGAGACACTGTTTCCTTTCCAAGGTGGGGGGAAAAGAAAAGGAAAAAAAAATCAAATGAGGAGTAAATTATCAGCAAATCAGATAGAAACAAGCTCCCCAGATCTGCAGATCCATTGTACAAATGAAGCAATTTCATCTCAGCTCGCTCTGGGGGTGGGATTTTAAGTGGCCAAGGGGGACTGGAGCGGGATGCTGGCAGCCGAAGCATCACAACATTTGCATGCACAGACCACTCAAATCTGCACCAAGAGACTACTTGTGAGAATCCATCTTTTTTCACTTAACAAGATACAAAATATAAAACACATTTGCCTCTTATTAAGCCTCTCTTGTAAGTGGTTCCAGGTCCACCATTTTTAAAGAGGGGGAGAGGGGAGCCTGGATGCTCTCTTGGGAATTTCACAGGAGTGACTGGAGATGAGGTACAGGCTGGAAGCCTTTATTACTCTTTCTTTTTTTTTTACTTTTTTTTTCCTTGTCTCTAAAAGCACAGAAGGAATAACATTTTAAATCATTAGCATTTACTTTAAGTAGCACTTTCTCCAACTCAGCTTCCCTTCCTGGCCCTCACCCTGCTTGCACGGAGGAGCTGCCCCAATGGAACTGCCTTCTGGTTTTGGAAGGCAGAAGGTGCTTTTTTAAAGCTCTGGCCTCCAAACTGAGGCAGCTGTGAAAGGTACCCTAATCTTGTTTTTCTTTAAAGTGTACTGAGAACAGGGCTCTTGTGCTTATTAGCACCCAGACCTGAGAAGCATTTTGCCTCTTAGATTCCCTTTCGTGCTCTTGGAGTGGTTTCTGGTTTGGTTTAAAAACAAACCAACACAAAAGCAACACCAGTCTCTGCAAAAAACAAGGATTTTTAGCAGCCTCAACCCAATTCACAGTCCTATGTCACACATTCCGTAGCATTTTCATCATTTCTATGCTTGTTAAATATTAGATGCAATATTAAAATATTGAAGAGAAGAAAGGAGGCTGGTAGCAACTGCCTGAATTTACAACCCAGACAAAGAGATCGGTGTGGTGAGCTATGAAAGGAGTTGTGGATCCTGCAGGTTAGAGCACGTTACAGAACACAGTTATGAAATACTTCTCATTCGGTGTTCAGAAAGGAAGGAAAAACAACTGGTTCCTTTACCTGGAAATTAGGTGTTAATGAGAGCTCTTCAGAGATAAAAGTAGTCTAATTTTCACTGCAAATCAGACTATGTGTTCTCGATTGCCATTTGCCTGAAAGGAAGCCATGGCACAGGTGCTTTGTCTTGAAAATTGAGGATTTCTAAGAAAATGGCCCATATTTCGGTAATGGGGCAAGCACTGTCCTTCATTTCCACATAAGGGAGGAGGCAGAACTTCTGCTAGAAAACAGCAAAAGGGATGGAAAACAGAGCATCTGTTGGAAGAGAAAAAACACCCAAAACCTCATTTCTACTGCATTTGGAATCTAAACCCTTTGGATATTTCCAATGCATCTTTCCCAAGTCCAGCAGTTGCCACATTTCCCCCAAATCTCCTGAATTTGCTATTAAAGCATGTATTGAAGAAGCCCTTGTGTGGTGAAAAGTTCAGTGAGCAGGTTCAGTTCCTGGAGCAGCTGTGGAGGAGGCTGAACACTTGGCCCACCTGTGGTTTGGGGAAGCTCAGGAGGTCAGAGGGTCTCCAGTTGGATGCACAGCTCGGGGCAGGAGGTGCAAAAGCCAACCTGGGGCAGGACTATCCTGATGCTCTAGAGCAAAGATTTTTCATAGATTCACAGAATCCCAGAATGGTTTAGAAGGGAAGGGACCTTAAAGCCCAACCCATCCCACCCCCAGCCATGGGCAGGGACACCTTCCACTGTCCCAGGTTGTTCCAAGCCCCATCCAGCCTGGCCTTGGACACTGCCAGGGATCCAGGGGCAGCCACAGCTTCTCTGGGCACCCTGTGCCAGGGCCTGCCCACCCTCACAGGGAAGAATTTTTTGCACGATTCTGGCAGTGTTTGGTCAAACCTGAAAAATTAGCTTGTCTAATATCAGTAAGGAGAGATATTTCACGGCTGGTGTCTTAGGAGGAAGCAGATCCTGAACTACCTTAATTCACATTTCATCTTTTTACCTCACAGGTCCAAACTTTCAGGGCAATGGCCAGAGAGCCAAGTGAGGAGGTGTCGGAGCACAAAGGGAACACGCTGGGACTGGGGCTGGCAGTTTGCATGTGCACAGAAAACCATGTGCACGGAAAACCATGTGCATGGATAACCACGTGCATGGATAACCACGTGCATGGATAACCACGTGCATGGATAACCACGGAAGGCTGTGGGCAGGCGGGGGAAGAGCTCATTTTGTTATGGCCTCAGGACACTGAGCTAGAATCAGTCTAACAGGAAGGTGAAAGTTATTGAGCCACAAGCTTTCTGTCAGATGGTTTTCTCTTCAGAAGTTTACTTTACCTCCCAAATTAAATTTTTTGGTAATATTCAATACTTAAAAAAAAAAAATTAAGTTGTAGCAGTGTGTCCACAGTTATTTATTACCTGCCTTGTGGTCTGAACAAATATGATTTTGTTATTCTATGTTGTCGATAGAAAAAGCACATATGGTTTTGGTTGACAAAATTATGATAAAATTCACTGTATCCTAAAAAATGATTGAAAAGTTTGCAGATGGTTTCTGGGCATACTAGGGAGGGGGAGGATTGAATTTCAACAAAAGACGTGCCAAATTTTTTCCTCTTCTTAGTGTTCACCCTGTTTCCACATCCCAGCTTTTTCCTTATTAGATATGAGGGTAAAGCAGGTATCCAGCCCAGAACTCATCTGTTTCTCTTTAGCTTTTGGCATTCCATCACACTTGGTCATGTTCACATGATGTTATACCCAGGTCCCTTCACAGATAAACATGAAATGACATCATAAGTCTCAAGTCACAAACAAAAAAACCCAATTACGGTAATCTAAAGAATTTTGCACACCAAAAAATTTCATGTTTGATGAATATTCCTGATCTGAAGGTTTTCAGTTAATCTGAATCTTGTCTTCTTCTTTTTTTTGTTTTTTTTTTAACCGAGTTCTGTTCTCAGTTCTCTTACTCCCAAGGGACAAAAAACTGGGGAGAGGGCCAGAATTGCTAACCCAGATCAGCAGTTATCTTGTTTGGTTTGAACTGATAACCCCCTTTTCCTCAGCGCTGCTCACACAGTCAAGGCAAGCCCTTCCGTGGGCTTTGCTGCAGCTGCCTGCGGAGCTTTCTGCACATTCTGTAAAACAAAAGACCCGCGCGAGCTCCGCTTTGTGCATTTCAGTCTCCAAAGCATCTGTACAAAGAGATTTCACCTGTCATTGCAGAAACACATCTTTCTTCTACTTTGTCTTTCTGGGGAAAATACTTATTTAACTTTCTGCTTGTCCCGAGAGGCTGCAGTGCCCGGGGCCCTGTGGATGTGCTGGCTGGGTGGGCTGGCAGTGGGACAGACCCCTCGGCTGCTGAAGGGAGCAGGGCCTGGGAACTGCAGGCTGGAGATCTTGAATTAACCCCCATGCCCTGGGACCAACCTGCTCTGCTAAAACAACTGGTGGGGAGCACCTCTCACCTTCTCATGCTTTCCAGTAATTTGGGAACAGACTTCAATCTGTCAAGGCCATTTTCCTCTATGTGATGCTTATGGTAGTTGATGATCTGCTACATCAACACCTCTAACAGCTGTTACTGTGGTGTGCACACTCCACGTGGTGATCAGTGGGGCTGGAAGAACACAACCCGGGCAGGAGAGCCTGCTTTCTCCAGGACAGGGTGGAGGGAGGATGTCTTCACTGTGTCTGAACTAGAGGCGAGCTCTGAACTCTGTCTCTGTTCTTTCTTCTGAGCCACATTAGTGACAGATAACCCAGAACACTCAGAATTTATTCAACTTCCCAGAAGATTTCCACCTCTGCCAAACCTGTCAGTGGCCTTCAGCGGCTGTCATCCCGCCTGCCTGGGATGTCCAGGGAGCAGCAAGCCAGCCTGGAGCAGACGGATAATTACTGAGGGGAGAACATCTGGAAGGTGTCACTGGAGTGTTAGTAGCTCTCCCCGTCTATGAGCTATGCCTAAACATGTCGATAAGTTTCCCAACATGGAATTCATTTTTTCTAACAGGATACATGTGGAAGTTCATGTTTCAGCAGTGGCCAGAAGTGGCTTTTTCCCTCTTCAAAAAGATTTGTGACCTTTTCTTCAGGCTACTGTAATGTGATTTCTTCAGGTCTCCTCTCAGAGAGCACTCAGGGGGCCCAGTGGAACAGAACACAGAGCACAGGCTCCCAGCTCCAAGTTACTGGGAACTGTGCTCCAGGACCCGCACCCTCTGCCCAGGACCCACAAGGGCAGTGACACCGGGGTGCTCAGTGCCAGGGGCCGTGTGCCCGGAGCCTCCAGGATACGCAGGGCAGGCCAAGCTGGGGAAGGACAGCAAAACTCCATGTGCAGAGCAAGTGTGGGAGTGCAGGACACAAGAGAGGGATGTTTCCCGTCCCACATCTGCACTCTCTGTGCTCCACAAACATCCGGGACATGAAGGAAAATGGGACATGTGCCTGGTACGGCATCAACCACAGAAACACAGGTGTACAGCAGTGCCTGTGCCTCCTTCCTAGAGCCACTTTGATGCTGGAGAGGATCCCTGGGACATGGAAGGTTAGAGCCCAGCACCCGGAAATGTCCACGGTCACCCAGCTGTACCTGTTCAGTCCAAGGGTCCCTGTCCTGCAGCACTGACAACACCTTCTCTATACTGCACAGTGCAAAGGAAAGATTTTTCAAAGCCTTGACCAGTGACCAAGAAGCGAAGTGATCCCCATGCTCACACCTGCTTCCAACAGAGAACCAAATCTTATCTAAAACTATTTTCTCATTCAGCATCTCTCCAAGCATGTATTAAAATAATCAGTTTAACAATCACAATGACCCCAGACAAACACAGCAACTGGAAGATCCATAGCAACACCTCAAACAACATCCTTGCAGAACACAGCTCATCATGTGGCTCTCCCAACACCACACCTCTGAAGGTACTTTCTCAAAGCGACCACGGGAATAGCTTGGACAGAGAGCAACACATTTCTATGCCTTGTCTGAGCCGCCAGCCTTCGTCCAAGGCCCTGAGAGGCAGGGTCAGCACTCTGCATCACTGCAAGTCCTTGGTATGATGGTTAAACCTCTAACCCACCAGTTCAGAGGGAAGAATTCTACCCAATAAACCTTCCTGACATGCAATAAAATAACACATTTATTTACTTGCTTGAACCCACCAATGTGCTGTTCATTTCAGTGATTGATAGAATTGGGTTATAATAAGCATACTTTATTATTGAAAAATTTAATTTAAGGTTTAAACATAAAACAAATGGTATTTTCAAATCTATTTTAATGGAGACTATCAAAACCATTCCATTGCCATAAGGGAAAAATTCTGTCTCCATATCTGTTATGTATATATGCATAAAATCTTCAGCCTACAAGTCAAAGTCGCCTGTCCTTCTATCAATCCATCATTCTGAAAATAGAATACAGAAAGCCTTATTCTTTCACTTAATTTTCATTAGATTCTTGAGGGAATTAAAATAACACAATAATGGGCAAATGCTGCCACTACAAATCCAAATGACAGCAATGAATCTACTTACGGACAGAATTCGGCCAAAACTCCAGCTTAGAGTGCCAAGTACAGAGCAGACACCCATAAAAGTACACTTAAAGCTCAACTGTGTCAGGTAGGTAAACAATCTCCTTCAAATCCAGACAGGAATATCACTCCTTTAACGTCTGGTGTTGCCTGGTGCTCACAGTGACGGATTCACCTCATCCATCCTCACCCAGGGTTTCCCTGCCCAGGTGTCAGCCGGGCAATCCTCACAAGCACCGTGTCAAAGGGCCCAGCCCAGCAACCTGCCAGGACACCTCTGGCCTTCCAGCAGGACTGGAGATGTGCCAGGTGTGTGGACTGACTCTCTCTTCCTTTGTGCACCTCGTGCCATTCACCTCTCCCCACAGACACACTTGGAAAAATATTTGAGAATATACTGAGAGAAGAACTTCATAAAGCTTTTCCCTGGCACTTTCCAGAGACCTCTCCAAAGCCAGTGAAGACATCACCTTTTCCACCTTTAAAATAAAAAGTTACAAAAAAATATTGTCATGGCAGGAGAAAATCCTAAGCCCCTTGCCTTCTCCTTCCCCTTCCTTCTCCTTCTCCATGGCTGCAGGTGCCTGCTGTGTGACCCAGGTTTTTCAGGATGGTCTTTCAGCCCCATCCTCTCAGCTGAGTGGTTGGAAGATACCTCTGCCCAGCTAGTGGCCCCTGAAATGCTTCCCTGCAGCCCCAGCCAGGGCCACATCCTGAGCTAAAAGCACTCAGGGCACCATGGCTCAGCAAAACACTGTCCCGGGGTCAGGAAAAACAGATGCCCACAGGTGGCTATGCTGGCCCCACTCTCCTCAAACCCCTGCTCTATTCCTGTTATTTGTGAACATAGGCAAAACATGTTTTAAATTTGAACACATTTAAATAAAATGCCATGTGGCTGCCAGCTTGTTGTTCACAAGTAAATTCAGCTTCAGCCACGCGCTGAAGTTCAGGTGGGAGGAATGTTCTCATTCACGTTTTCCTTGCATTTTCTTAAAACACCTCAAACCACAGCAGCACATGAAAAGCATAAAGTGTTGGCTGGACTCTTGTTTGATAATTTTTAAATTACTTAAATGATGGTCTGTATTCTAATGGGGTTTGCCCTGATAAGTCAACAGCTTCACCTCCTCAACAGGTCAGACCCTTGGTACATTTTGCCTTGGTGCAGGAAAGAAATTTATCTTTTGCAATGGTTTATTCTTTCCCTGGATGTTCCTTTGATGCAGGTCTATTGTTTCAGGGGAAAACAAATGTATTCTTTTAGCAGGTTTGTGCCTTCAGTGGAATTTGTGTAAGGAGGTTCCACTGCACAAACACAAAAAGCCCTAATAGATGCAGGCTGGGGCTGTGGCACGGCGGCACATGTCAGGTTTGATGACTGATGGTACTTACACAGATTTACACAACAAAAAGTACATTAAAAGGACGTTAAGATTGTGAGCCAGTGTCACAAAAGCATGGAAATTCACATTTCGGGATTTAAACTTCCAATATTGACATGGAATGCTGAATATTAAAACGGGCTCCCATTAGAGTGAAGGCACTGAATAATTTTTAATCTAGACTATTAATTTCCTGAAATTTGTTGTTCTCTCTGCCTCTTAAGGCTTTCACATTTTTAATTAACTTTTTGTTGTGTCCTTGTCTTGTAATTTCTGAGTTGCTCCTCCAGTATAATTACATAATATATGCGGCACGTGTGATAGCTTAATTGGAAACGTTAACCACAATACGCACGGAAATCATAAAAAGCTTCATGAAACTTTGAGAGTAAATGTTTCTACAGCTTTAGCGAGTTGATAAATGGTTGCTTCCAGTATTATTCTCTAATAAAAACAATTACACCTAATGCCAACCCAACCTGGAGTAGAATTAGGAATAAGGAGAATAATAATTAGTACATACAGAATCCCTATCACCACAATGCTATTGGTTTCAGGTGGAAAAACAGATTTAGGCCCAGGCAGCCAACATTAACCCCCCTCTCTTTGATCCCTTGACCCCCTCCCCCCGGCTCTGGCGTTATTCCTACAAACCCCTTTTGGATCCAAAGCTTTCAGATGTTGAATTGCTCTTAGGAGATGGGGAGCACTAAAATAAATGGGAACTGAAGGTGCTTAGAAATGTGTGCAGTCTGAAAGATGAGAAGCTAAAAATAGGAAAGTAAATTGTATTTTGGTATTTTTTTGTAGCATTCAAAAAGATTATTCCCAAGTTTATGCCAGGTCTTATCCTGCTGTCAGTTCTCTCAGGCTATTTTACAAGACTTCCGAGGAAAAGCATGAGCAAACCCAACGTGCTGTAAGTTTAACTTGCAGCCTTGCTGCAGGAATATGCAAGTTAAACCAGTGGATAAAAAACTCTCCCCCATAATGACTACTTGCTCTGCTCTGGAAAAGGGCTGGGACAGAGGGAGGGAGAGGAGGACAGGGAGGAAAGCAGAGTGCAATGAGATAAAGCAGAAACTGCTATGTGGAATACAATTTACGTTTGCTAATTCCATTTCTATCTCTCCAGAAGCGAGGCTCCATCTTACACCATGCTGCAGCCATTTTACCTTCACCAAGAAGGAACAGAAAATAGAAATCTTCATCAAATAACCCAGAATATTGGTTCATGGGCTGATGGGAGCTAAGCAATGGCTAATGGATGATTAAGGCCAGAAGCAATTAAAAAGAGGAATTTTCTTAATATCTCAAGACAACTCTGGAATTCCAAGGCCAAAGGCCTCTCTCCAGAAGTGCTTCTACATTTCAATGTTAAATCGGGATTGCAATTTATCAGCTCTTAGGCCGGTTATTTCAAAATACAGTCGTTTACTGGGTTCCATATTTGTTGAATTTGCTTTCCTGCCTGCAGCAGCTTCACTTCAGACAAGCACAAACAATGTCTCCCATTCCCTTCCAAAGGCAGTGCCTGGGACCCTGCCATGCTGTCAGGGCACCGAGCAGCAACACTGAACACAGACCCCGGCATCCCAGAGAGAACAGGGAGGCAACACATGGAAAAGGACATAGGCCAGGGGAAATGCCTCAGCGGCCAACAGCAGAGAGGCAGAGGTGGGTCAACGTGTAGAACATGAAACATGTCTTGGAGAGAAATGTGTCCTTAATGCAGGACACACCAGAGGCTCTCCACGGCGCCAGTGAAAGAACCTGCACCAGGCACACGCTGCTGGCACAGGGAAAGACATCGCTGGCGCAGGCCCATCCTGACATTGGCCAGGGCCTGGCAAGGCGTCTTCCAGAGCCTGAGAAAAGCATGTATACTCATTTATCTGTTCCCTGAGTGGATAATGAATGGACAGGTCTGGTGTGCTCCGGAAAGAGTCTCAGGTTCTGAGAGTGGCAGGGAGCGCATCAGAGCTAAGGCTGTTGGTGAAACAATGGGCTTTTCTGGCCATATTTCATGTCCCTGGATCAAAGTCCACTATTCCTTTTCAGACACTCCTAAAACTGGGGTTTGAGAATCGGGAGAAGACAATTTCTACTGAAGGGTGTTGTCAAAGGAGTATGTCTCAGGTGGTTGAGCATTTTTCTCCCACCAGAAAGTAAAAAGAACACAGGTTATTAGAAGGAATTGTTTTCCTCCTCATAGACAAAACCACACACACTGAAATTTGGACACACGATAATCCAAGATAGAAAAGAGTCAAACACTCCAACTAGACTGTCTCACCACTGTACAGCCCGGTTTACTTGCAAGCAACCTGGGAATCCTGACCTGAGTAGCTCCCAGAGCTGAAGACATTAAGGGGTTGAAATTTGGGGTTACACTAAGAAACAGATTTCAGCCTCCACTCTGACTAAAGCCAGCATTACCAGAAAAGTAGCAAGTGCTCGTCATACTGAGCCTCAGCAAAAGACCACTATCAGGAACACTAAAAGCCACGTTGTAGCTGACAAATTGTTATGGCAGAGCATGACAGCATCTCCCAAGCATCCCCGTGCTGCCCAGCACCGAGTTCAGCTCCTTTCCCACACCGCCTCCGTGTCCCAGCCAGCAGACACCAAGTCGTCCTCCCCTGCAAGGCTGAGAAGGGCACTTTATTCTTTCCAGGTGTCCTGCCCTGGTTTATTTATGGGCTCACTTTCTTCCCTAGTGTGAGAAACCCAAGCTTTTAGCCAGCTGGGAAGGATTGGCAAGATGCATTTGGAAGGGGAAAAAAATTAGCAACGCTTTTTTCTCTTCAACCTTTGCTCACCTTATCAGCAGGGAATTTTCTCAGCATCTGCCCCACGAGCAACAATGCATGAAGGCACTGGGCACTGAAATGCGGTCACATCTGATAAACCTGGGCTCTGGCTCAGGACAAACCTTGCATGAGGAACACGAAGGAAGCCAGACTGGTATTTCTGTTCTCCAGGGCTTTGGTAAAACCACAGCTAGCCCTACAGAGCCCAGGAGCCATCTCATCTCTTGCAGGACTGATAAAGTCACCTTCTCCTGTTCCCAAGCCAGTGTGGCAGGGACAGAGAGGAGAGGTCCCCTTGCAGCACCACATCAACCCAAAGTGACATCCAGCAGCTCCCAACAGCCCAGGAGCCCAGTAACCCTCCAGCTGGATGAATCTTGTTTTTCAAATGGAAATGGCACAACAGAAAGAACTAGTTGTGCATCACCAGTGGTTCCTCCAGCTGTAAATTCACACCAGCAGCAGGGAGTCCTTTTTTTTTGCTGGAAAAGGGACACACAGAATGTGCTGTAGCAGCTTCATGGTGCCCAGAATTCCTATGGGATGAAACTGAGGTGAAGTTCAGCGGTGTTGGACGGAGCCCAAGGGGCCTGTCTTTATCACCGAGCTCCTGCCCTTGGGCTCTTGGTCAACAGAGAGGTGACATGGGAAAAGTGCCAGGAGATCAGTTTTGAAACACAGAAGCATGAAGACCCTGGAGAAGATGTTTCTTGAAAGAAAATTAATCTTGGGTTTATCAAAATGAAGTGTCAGATACCTTTATGCTGATGTGAGAGAGATCCTACCCTGCTTGGTTAATGGCAGGTTATTCCTTTTCCTATGCTGTCAACTATTGTTACTGATTGTTAATAGCATTAATATTTCCATCACTTAATTTATTTCATTAATCCCATTCAGGTTTACCATTCCCAGCATATGAACTGTAAATAGCAATAATAATGCCATCAAGGTTAATATCAGTGATGCTGAAGGGTATTATGTAAAACACAGGCTGTGAGCGGCAGCGAGACAGGCGCCTATAAAACCTGCCCGCGCTGGCGGGGGGTGGGTTAAACAAAGGTCTCGCGCAGATTTACGGAATTGCGTTATCTTCTGGAAGAGGTGAAGATTTAATACCCAAAGCCTCCTTTAAATTTCCTATAATGTTCCTTTCTATCCCCGACTGTAAAAATACAGCCAGAGACATCCATAAGGAATGGCATTTTTAGCTTAAATTATTAAAAGTCTAATAGTGGCTTCAGTTTGTTTCTAAAAGCAAAGGCAACGGCAACAGAGAGTTTGTCCCTTTTTAAATCCCAACATGCAGGAGTTGGGGTGACTCCAGGCAGTGCAAGGAAAAGGTCTATAACAGAGTACAGGGCAAATAAAATTATGGATGTCCCCTGAAAGCCAAATGCCAGGTGGGAAGGGGGAGGCAGCAGCCAGCGGACCCTGACAGGACACCCACTGTGCTGGCCAGGTTTCTGGACCCTGTTCCCAGACAATTCCACGACACTGCAAACCCAGGGTAGCCCTGAGCACAGCACATGGTTGACTGAGAGAAGCAGGATCCCATCAGCACTACCATACCTGCAGTATTTATTACCTCAAAAATAAAAATACATCTGCTACCTAAAGGCTTATCAGCAATTAAAAGGCTAGAAAACCTCTAGGCAAACGACCATTCTCACAACTGGAAGGCTCACAGCCCCGAGGGGATGTGGGTCCTACGTGTTCATCACCGTCATTTCCAGGTAACCCAGCACGTCAGTGCCCCCTTTCCCATGGGGGCCAAGGCGGAGAGCGGAGGGGAACCCCCCAGGGACATCCCTGTTACAGACCCAGCAATCTCAGAAAATATTTGCTAGCGTTGCTTTGGAAAAAAGGGGAGTAAAAAAGATTCAAGAATGAGAATTTAAATCCTACAAGAATTTTGGGAGAATAAGGGAGCTGCTGGTAAAGAGACCCCTGAAAAAAGAGGCTAAGGGAAAAGTGGGGAAAGGGCTCTATTTGCCCCTCTGGGCAAATCTATCCTCTGAGACGGATTTCTGAAGATAAAAACCACGTTGGCTTCCTGTGCCCGGCCAGTGGGATTGAGTATTCACACCACTGGATTTGGGAGGAATTTGTAAAAGAGCCGGAGCCATAAAATACCTTTCTGCTCCTTTTTCATGGATGCTGCTGCTGAGGGTGCAGGAGTCTGCCAGGGCAGGGAATGGAAAAGGACGTTTGCCATGGAGGACGGCTTCGTCCTGCGCTGGGAAGTGGCCCATCCACACAGACCCTCCTTTCTTTGTTACATCTGCCATGCCTTGAAGAATTAAATTAGATATACAAGGGGGAAAGAGAGAGGGAGAGAGGGAGGGCAAGGGAGGGAGGGAGAGAGAGAGGGAGGGTGAGAGGAGAAAAAAGGCTCAGGCAGGAATATATTTCCTATGTCTGGATAAGGGGAAGGATTCGAGGTAATTGCTTGCTTTTCTCATTGTTCTCAGCTGCCAAGCAGAGATTCATAGAGTGTCTGCAAAGATCTCTCTCTTTTTTCTTTTCCTTCTAATTCTTCACCCCCCCCCAAACCCCCATCTGTCCCGATCCCTTTCCCTCCCCTTCCTCCTGCTTATTCCACCCTAGGAGGAAAAAAAAAAGTAATTTGTCTGTTTTATTTATGATGCAATGAAGGTATGCTGAACGCATCGGGATAACCTGACACTGGTCAAACTATCTGTCAGCAAAGAAGAACTGCCTTCATACTCCAGCGAGTGCATAATTTAACCATTTCTCTCCCAGAGGCCAACACCAGCCCATCCATTCCCAGCACGAGGGTTTGTCACTGCTTTCCCCATGATCAAACCTGAGGTTGTTGGCAAAAACCAGCATTTGACATGTTTTCAATCAAGCCTTTATCTTCTCATTTTTGCTAGTCATATACAGATTGTCTGCATGTAATAAAACTTCTCTTTGGAAAAATAGAAAATTATTTGAGATATTCAGATGAAAGCCAGGTCCCAAAACAAGATGGAATACACAAATCTGCCAGCTAGGAAACCAATTCAGGATGGATTTAGGACCCAGATAGAGCCAGACAATTGGATGCTGAGTATGGGGAAGAAATAGTAATGCCTCAGGTCTGAGAGAAGTACAGCTAATCCCTTCCCCCTGATGCACAGGGAGCAACAGCTTCAGCTTAGGGAGAAAATGCAACCTATCCAGTGAGCAGGATGAGAGGGAAACAGGAGCTACAGGAGGGAGAAAGCCAGAGGGAAAAGAAGAAAATATTAGCAAATAACATTCTGGAAAATTTGAAATGTGAATCCAGAATAAAAAATAAAAAGTAAATAAAATTACTGCATAAGGTTTTGTTGGTTTTTTTTTCTTTTAGTTTTAAAAATTCCAACCAAACAAAAATAATCCACACACGCCCTGTTGAAATGAGATGGAGCAAAGAGGGGAAGGGAATTACTAGTTTCACCCCACCACTATAAATGAGTCCCAGTATCTCTCCATGGCTCCAAGCAGGGCGCGGGGGCAGCACGTGTGAGCCCTGCCTGAGCCAGTGCCAAAGGGGCCGTTTGCCAGCACGGACTGGGCCGGTGGTTCCCATCCCCACCAAGGGGACGGGGGGATTCCCAGGCAGCTCCCCATTTCCCCACAGCTGTGCCGAGAGTGAGAGCAGCTCCTGGTATGAGACAGGGAAGGACTGGGCGAGTTTGAACAGCTTTTTGATCTCATCATAAACACGGCCCTGAGGACTCGGCCCTGGCCGCGCGCTCCCGCAGCGGGAAGCACTGCCGGGCAGGACTGCCTGAGCCCCAGGCTGAACACACCCGCAGCATTCTGATGTTTAATAAACCACAGAAGAAAGTATAAAATAAATAAGAAGAGATTTTGCCCTCTAATGCAATGCATGCAAGAGGGATCAGGGCAGAACACCAGGAAATGAGGGCTTTGACGAATAGCTGCTGCTCGGGATCTTATTTATTCCTGCTAGACCCCAGCCCTCACTGCCACAATCAGGAAAAGATTTTATGAATGGGAGTATCTGTAGCAAGAGGGAATGTAACATGGAAGGGAGATAACAGGAAGGGTCAGGTGAAAGCCAAGAGGCGGCTCCTGGGCTGGGCAGTGACACCGCAGGACACCCCGGGGGCCACTGTCCGGGGCCACTCTCTGGGGCCAGCTGCTTCCTCCCGTGGCCAGGCTGCTCACATGGATCTGTTCGGGAAGGAGGGATTGCAGATTTCAATTCTGGGTTTATTGTGCATCCCTGAGAAACCAGCAACTGGAATTCACATATATTTTCCTTTGTGAGATTATTTAGGAGTCAGTCCTTACTGCTATTTGTGCACTTACCTATCAATATACAGGTATGAAACACACATTAAGATAAAAACAAATATATTTGGCAAAACATACAAATAAAGACATAATTTGTACACAGAGAAGCAATTTATAAAGGATGTGATTCTGTAGCAAATGTATCAAAAACAGGCACATGGTGCTGTTTCTCCTGTCATTCAGGAAATCCCACATCCACACAAAAATAATGAACAATCACATTTTTCACACAAAAATTGCTCCCTAGTAATTAGTATATTTGGGAATAAGAAGTAAGTCCTTTTTGCTTCCTTGTTCACCTGTATTTTTTCACTAGGGAATGAAGAAATGCTATGAAATTACAAGGAGCCACACTCCTTTTCATACCTGACAATTTTAAATATTAAAATACAAGTAGAGGTCAACCCAGCAGGCACAGATTTTATTGTCAAATTGCAACTAAAATCAAAATTAGTTAAAACAATTTTATTTTGTTAAGAAAAGGTACAATGAGACTTAAATATTCTGTGCCTGCTTTTAACTTGTACCAGTCCTAAAGGTCGAGTCCTAAACCTGCAAACAGGACACCCGTATCTAGAACAGTTACATTAATAAAAAGGCAGGAGCCCCAGTATCATCCGAATTCCGAACAGGTTGAGTCACCTCCTCAAATCCACAGGTAAAACCTACAGAAATAAAATTCCGAGTCTTTTCGACTGACAAGGAGCTGCACAGTTCTGAACGATGGTTTCTGTTCGGGATCTGGAAGTGTTGGTAATTTGTGTTTGCCAAACCAGCCGGGTTATTCCAGCGGGGAGATGGGATCGGCTTTCCGTCTGACCGAGATTCCTACAGAAATCTGACAAGCCTCCTTCACGAGCCCCTCGTTCAGTAACTGCTCTGCCATTTGGGGTTGCTTCTTTTTCACCTGACTTGGCTCCACAGAGCCCAAACCACACATTTAAAAATGGACTGGAATGTCCCAAAACAAAATTTGTTATTAACAATAATTGTCCCATCCCTCCTCCCCATAACACTGAGCACAGATACACTGATAGGAGGGAATTTACTCAAAGCAGTAATATTTTAATCAGGGACTTGGAGCAAATGAAAATCATACTTCATAAAAATCATACTTCATAAAAATCATACTTGGTAAATTATGTTTCTTAAAACATGTTTTGTAAAAAAATCATCCTTGGTAAAATAAAATAAATCCCATTCCATTTCAAAATGATCAATTTTTAAAACAAAAGTAGAAAATATTTGCAGAGAAAAAAAACCAAACCAAAAAGACTAAAACAGGTAGCAAAAAGAAACTTTAAAAATAAATCCACAATTCTCATCAGCAATGTAAAAATTCTCTGGAATATGGATTTCTATGACATCCAGACCTACATTTGCAGAGCTGGTTCCAAGGATATTTTTGTTTATGTGCTCCTTTGCAGTAATAAAAGCAAATAATAAAATGCTAGTGCTATTTACTGGAACACATCCATGGGGGTTTTTCCACCTCAGATGAGTGATGGGCATAGATGGTGCCAGATCATTTCTACCCGGGTTTAAAATAACCCTAAACAATTTCTATAATCTGTTTTCAAGGGCAGCTCATTGGTAATATGAGATTTTTTCCACAAACTCCAGAATACGTAATTCCTAAACTGTTTTATCGTTTGGCTGCTGAGTATTTCTTTCTCAAGAGATGTACCTCGGAGCCTCGCACAGAGAGATCCTGATACTTCCCTGGCTGAGCTCTTTGTAAGTCTGGCCCTTTCCCATATATAAGCGTGGAAGAAGCACACAGAATAAAGGCTGCTTCCCAGTGCTGTGACAGCCCACGCTTGGGGCTGCAAACCAAAAATAATTCCCTGTATTTGCCCCACTCTGTTAGCTTTTCCCTTTTTGGGATGGTGCCTTAATTAAGGATTTTTCCTCTCTCATCTCCATTGCTATTAAATTTTAACCCAGGCACGCAGCCTTTGCTTTTTCCACCCCTTTTATGATTCCTGTTACGGCAGCCCCCGGCCCCCCACGTCCCTCCAGCCTCTCGCTCCCCACATTGGATTTTTTCCTCCTTAAATCTCGGGCTCTTCCCGCTGGCCTTGTGCACTACCAGGGAATCATTTGCTTTCATAATTTACATTTTTTTCTCTCCATCTCTCAGGGTTTGGCAGGGGATGCTGCCGGACGCAGCCTCGCTGCGGGTGCTGTTCATGGATGGCGAGTGCCCTCTGCAGGAAACACACCCCCAGCCAGGAAAAACCCTTGAAAATGGGGAAAAACAGGAGCGAAGAACTCCTGCTTGATTATGATTTTTACTCATTTCATTCTTACACAGACCATCAGCATTGCTGGCCCCTGAGCTGAACTTTTCCAAGCTGCTCCATCCCTCCCAGCCCCATGGCCACACCCCAGCCCATTCTACATGGAACCAGATCCAAGAAGGGTTTTCCTTTCTGAGGGAATGTCTTCTGGCAGGCTCTAAAATCTCAGCCACATTATTTCAGAGCACAGACACACAGGATTCCTGCTTTTGCTGTAGCAAAGCTGCACAGGATGGAATTTTTATTAGTTTTTCCCCAAAAATAAGCTCTTTAGGAAATTCCAAATCAAATCCTGCTCAGATCCCTGTCCAGAACGACGGCCTTTGCTCTGTGTGTCCTGCTCACTCTCCTTTTTAAACAGCAAATTCTGATTAGGTTTTATGTATATATTGATAAAATCGATGCAAAACATTGGCTGGGAGAAAGCTCAAGTGGCAGATTTAAATCAAATAAAAAATAAAATCATTTTTAAAAACCAACAAAGAGAACACTTTTAAGGCAGGTCTCTAACCAGGGCCTCCTGAAAGCCTTTTAATCAAAGGCCAGGTCCCACACAGGGACCCCACTGCCGTGGCCATCCCCAGCCATGACTCCATGGCCAGCCACGACTCCAAGCCATGTGTCTTGTGGCAGAGGAGGGGATTAGGAAAAAAAACCTTCTCTAAAGGAAAAGCATTTTGAAAGACGTCACAAAATACGAATTTGCTCGTCCTTTCCAAGAGCTAATAATGCCTGTGCAGCACAATAGGCATCCCTCACCATGCCACGGGCAGACTCTGAGGCTCCTTTCTCTGTCTCCCCCTTTTTTAAGGATATCACTTATGCAAACCTCACCCGGCCTCTGCCTTGAGATTGTATATCAGAGCAGCAGGGGGGCTGATGAAGTGCTCATTTTTTTACATCAGTCTTATAAATTGCTCTCCCCATTAATTGTTTCCATGGAAACAATGCATTTGGCTTGGATGGGGATCCTGAAAAATTTTTAATGGGATTCTTAAAAATGTGCAGAAAGCAGGTGGGGGGTAGAGGAGGTGCTCTCAAACACCCTCAAAAGAGATCCAGCCTAAGTTCTACCAACATGTGCTGTTAATTGCTTGTGGCCCAAAGCTGCCAAGCCTGGAGTCAGTCGAGGATCTGAAAACATTATTCAAATGACCAGGAAAAAAAAGCACCAAAAGGGCAAGTACAGATTACGTGACAGCAGAGATGAGAATTTCCAAACACCTCCTGGCAAAACACAGCCATGAGACCATGACCAAATAACAATTCTTTAATGTCACAGCCTTAACTAATAATTTAAGCATGAGCAGTCCTTGATAACCCATCAGATCCTCCAGCGAACGCGGTGCTCCGTGCAGAACCGCCGCGCTGACAGGGACAGCAGTAGCGACACGGCCGTGCACACCCACCTTCCCCTTCTCCACTCTTCCTGCGCCTGAGAGGATTTTTCTTTTCATTTTTTTTTTTTCCCCAGCAGGGAAAGTATTTGTATTACAGGGTATGAAACTAGTCCAACATGCAAGCTTATTTAATTTGGAAAATGTGTGGCTAAATGCCACTTGTTATGGGATTAGTTAACAGCTGCAAGTCTGCTACTGTGGAAAGAATTTTTTTCAAGGAAAAAAAAAGAAAGAAAAGGATTAACTGCGAGCTGCTATATGCTGTCTCCCAATGTTCTGTGTGGATTTTTGAGATCCATCGGGTGTCTCAGCCCACTCCACTGTCAGCTGAAGCCCTCTACACTTACACTAGCTCCTCCCAAGTAGCTCCAAGTGTTAGCAGTGAGCCTAGAACCCAGCCCTGGAGCTGCCCGGCATGCTCAGAGGAGCCAGCCCAGCCCCACGGCGTTAGCAGCAGCAGCTCCAGCCCCGCTCTGGCACAGCCGGCTCAGCCCAGCCACCCTCTGCCTCCAGCTGCAGACACCCACAAGCATCACATTACTGGCAGCTCTCAAGTTATACCTCCAGCTAATCCCGCAGTGCAGACAGGCTCTAAATTACTTGTTAAAAATCCTGTCCTCGTCCTGAGTGTCCTCTGGTGTCCTCCATCACTAAGTGCTGCTAATGAAGGAGCAGATCATCTTTAACACATCAGTCACACAAGCCAAACCCACCAATCACTTTATTTTCCATGACCTCCCTGCATGACCGGAACAGGTATTTCCATGCAGATGCCAAGAAGCAAGGTCCTAAATCATAACTTGCTCTTCCCAATCCCAAAGTGCTCCTTATTAGTATCCCATTGCTGTCCTCTCCCCTACTCAGGAACACCTTATCTTAGAATCATGGAATGGTTTGGGTTGGAATGGACCTTAAATATCATCCCATCCCACCCCCTGCCATGGGCAGGGACACCTTCCACTTAGCCCAGGGTGCTCCAAGCCCCATCCAACCCGGCCTTGGACACTTCCAGCGATGGGGCAGCCACAGCTTCTCTGGAGCTGAGGCCCTTTGACAGCCTCAATTGTTGGGTATTAACCACAAATCTGGTACTTGGTTCCAGGCTCAAGGAAGGACACAGAGCCACTCCAGCAGCTGAGAGGAGCAGCCGCCTCCCAGGGAAGAAGCCGCCACAAATCCTCACCTTGGAGAGGCGTGAGGAGGAGGATGGCTGGGAGGGGAGGAAACGCACTGCTGAGCACAGCAGAGGCTACTCAGTGTCGCTTCCCATTCCAGGCTCTGCATCTCGCTGCTGATCAACCTACAGCACAACAGTACAAAAGGTTTTCATGGCAAAAGCCATAACAAAGGAAATAAATCCGTTTGTTACCCCCTACGATAGATGTGACCCAAATTATCTCTGCAGAAAATGTATCCTACTGGATCTACTGTTATGGGGGGCAGGAGGACTTTGTGCTTCTGGGCACAAAATGCTGGAGGCATCCCAGTGAGCTACAGCAGGGAGGGGGACAAAGAGGTTGGCATCAAACCCCTGAAAAATTGCCTGTGCCTGCAGCTGTCACAGATCAGTCATCTCCGAGCAGAAGCCAATGTGTGCTTCTCCCAAGGCTCTGGGGGGCTTTTTCCAGCCCTCAGAGCTCTGGAAGTCCATCTCTCCACCTTAGAGCTTCTAACAGAAACCACAAATGGGCGTTTCTTCACTAACAACTTGAAGAAGGTGCTTTGCAGCCTGTCCTTGGAGCAGAGGACAGCCTGTACAAGGCCTGAGCTCACCAAACCCCATGTATTAGCTCTAACCAGCCTCTGCAGAATTGGTGCTATCTCTCCTAGCTGAAATTTTGTTTCAATCCTGTATTTATTCCCATAATTTAGAAACAACAACAAAGATAGTCACGTTACATGGCAGGAAAATTCCCCTTTGGCTGTTTCTTTTGGATACCATAACCTGATTAATTTCATGTCACATGCACACAAATGATCACACTGTGCTGACACACACCCCACAATTACGTGGACACGGATGTTACGTGGCATTTTTCTGCTGGAAGTGATACCCTGAAAAAGGGAGGATGGAGATAATTGGACCAAGTTTCTTAAAATCACATTTCTGTTATACCAGTGCCAATTCCTTAGCCACAGCCTGACCCAGTGTGCATCTGCTCGGCACAACCAAGACCTGATTGTGCAGAAAAAGCTTTTTCCTTGCTGAAGATCACCAAACCGGAGGTCATGGCCAGGCTCCCCTGTGGCTGCACGCCCCTGGAAAGGGAGTGAGTGCAAGACGATGGGGTGTGGTGGCTGCCCCTGCAGCGAGTGCAGGCAGAGGCTGCGCCTGCAGCTTTGTGCTCAACGGGCCCAACGGACTTTTAATACTGATGAGCACATTGTGCTGAGACAAGGTACCAGCAGAGGGGCTGGTAAAGACCTTTGAAAGATCTCTTAAAAGTGCTGGAGATAAAAGCTACACACACACTTTTTAAATGTATCAATATCTCACTCAGAGTGATGAGCAGCAAACCAGACCACAGTTCCTGGTACTTTACAGGGCTGCATAAGCTGGATTTGCCATTTCAGTTAACAAATACAATCCTCCCTAATAAAATTTAAAATAAGTGGGGCATTATAACTCTTTTAAGCACCAAAGTCACATGTAAGTGCTCAAGCAAGCACTTCCAGCCCTGTGCTCCAGGGTACATCCTCACACAGCACAGACAGGAAGAGTCCCTGTCCTGGAAAGAGCATCAGCACATCAGAACTTCAGGCACATCCCCAGCTCCACTGGGACCTGCACACTGCAGACGCTACAAGTGGAAAGCAGTGTGCAGAAGAAAGCTGTCATTTCCTTCATTTCCTTTATCTTAAAAGGGCCCGGACTGGGTAAATTCTGTTTCTCACAATGCTACAGCAAAATTTTAGTCTTCTGTGATTCCTTTATAAAAATGACAGAACAAAAATCTTTGTTTCCAAAGCTCGAGGTTTGGAGCCTCCCTTCCCGGGGCAGGGAGAAGGGGGGAGTGGCTAGTGACGGTTTTTTCCATTTGTCCACATTTAAAGCTGGGTCCACTTTAAGAGAAACAAATGAGAACTGGGCTTTACCATTTCAGAAATGAAAGATATTTACCCTCAAGACAGTAAAAGATCTTTTAAACCTTGCTGATGTGGGGGAGGAAATGGGAAGTTTCCAAATGTAAAGCTCCAGCCCTGCATACCCTGTCCCAGGCTCCTGCTCGGGTGTGGAGTTCACTGAAATCAATACAATTTCTCACCAGCACAGTCACACATCAACAGTTCCATATTTGCATCTTTCATCAATGCAAAAGTTGCTTTCAAGAAGAAAACATTCTTCACAGCAAATTCAAAGTTTGGTCAGGTTAAAAATTATTTAATAGACTCATGGAAAGGTTTGGGTGGGAAGGGACCTGAAAGCCCATCTCATTCCAACCCCTGCCATGGGCAGGGACACCTTCCACTGTCCCAGGCTGCTCCAAGCCTCGTCCAACCCGGCCTTGGACACTTCCAAGGATGGGGCAGTCACAGCTTCTCAGGGCACCCTGTGCCGGGGCCTCCCCACCCTCCCAGGGAAGAACTGCTTCCCAATATCCCATCTGTCCCTGCCCTCTGGCAGTGGGAAGCCATTCCCTGTGTTCTGTCCCTCCATCCCTTGTCCCCAGTCCCTCTCCAGGTCTGCTGGAGCCCCTTTAGGCACTGGAAGGGGCTCTGAGGTCTCCCCAAAGCCTTCTCTTCTCCAAGCTGAACAATCATAATTCTCTCACCCTTTCCTCAGAGGGAAGGTGTTCCGTCCCTTGAAATCATCTTGGTGACCCTCTTTTCTCCCACTTCATCAAGTCACATAAAGCAAATCCCAACTGCTCACCAGAAAAAACGAGAGCTATTTGCTAGAGCCCTGATAATGTTTAAAAATATATAGTCAAACATCATGCTAAGTGGAGGCCTGATAAACTAAAGTCCGTCTCTTACACTAACCTTCAAGGTAAAATTAATAATTAATTAGTAAAGCCAGGACATGGAATGATTGCCATCCATATTTTAATACTTTTACTGCTAATCTCATTCTCCCTCCGTATTCTGCGGCTGGAGAAGCAGAAGAGCTGCGTGTGCGCTTGCAGTGCAGCCCCTGCCTCAGGGCCAGCACTGGAGGAGCAGTGTCACCCACAAGTGTGCCCCAGACATCCCTGCTGCCAGAACCCAAACCCAAAGCGTCCACTTTGTTATGTGTGTCCGGCACCGGCACGCTCCAGCCTTCCGTGGCATCAGCTCCAAGCCAGGGCCACCCCCATGGAGAGAGCAAGCAAAACTAGGAGAGGTTTAATGAAGATAAGCAAAATGCAACTGAAATCTTCCCCAAGCATTAGAAATATCTATTCCCTCTCCTGCAACACAGCAAGGAAACTTTGGCCCAAGAGGAAAACTGCTGGGAAAGTTGTGAGGAGGTGATTCCAAGTGGGTGCCAGGGCCCAGGAACAGGGAGCAGATGGGTGGGCAAAGGAAGGGAGATGAGTGCTGCCCTCACTACTGGAAGGCAGAGTGTGTCCTGCCTGCTTTATTTACTCTTTATTAGGCTAATGAGGCTGTTTCCTGGGAGTTTAATTACCATAATAGAGACAATTCCTTTCTTAACTCTCTTTACAGCCAGGAAGAGAAAGAGCCTCTGACAGGGGAATGTGGACACACACAAGCAACACCATGTTTGCATCAGCCTGAGCAGAGCCCCGACACCTCGGGCACGTGGCCACAAACCTCCCCCCGGGGGAGTGCCTGCCCTCTGGGAGTACCAGCCAGGCTCCACTGCCCACCCTCGCCCAGCATCCCATGACAGGCTGAGCTGGAAGGCAGCGCCGCAGAGCTCTGCTGCAGAAAAATTAAGAGCGCGTGATTAATGCTACATAAAATGTGTGGGTTCCCAGCCCTTTGAAATTGTACCTCTTCATCATTTCCATTTACAGTTTACTAATGAAATTAGATATGGTAAAGAGGTCCTTTCTTTCTTTTTTCCCTTAAATTGAGTGTACATTTTTTTAGAGTTAAATCAACATATTTTCCATTCCATATTCAGCAAGAAATCAGACAATTAAGTGTGAGGGGTTTTCTTCTGGTGCTGCTAAGAGATATTTCCATGGTGTTGCCATAATACATACAGCAATTTACTGTATTAGACTTACATGTCTGTTACTCTGCACAACAGATACAACAGACCAGATCAGAACAAGGTAAAGAGGCAGCAAGGATGAAAAGCACCAGATCTAAGAGGAGAAAGCACACAGGCTCTGAAAAGCCATAGCAGAGCTGTGCTCACCCAGCTGGAAGGCTCTCCCAGCCCACTTCACCAATGGCTACACAATCCAGACAACACCCTGCAGAAGCAATTGCTAAACCCGTAATAAACTTGTGCCAGAGTCCAAAATCCAAAACAAAAACTCCTCGCCTAACTTTCTTCTAATCCAGCCTCACAGAAGGAATAAAGTCGAAGTCCTGATTCCTGGGCACCACAATGTTGATGACAGGAAGCCATTAAAACATCACTGTGAGGTCACAATCAAATTAAATGACGCCAGAGACAAGGGTCATGCTGGTATGACACATGCCTGGTGTCCAGGTAAGTGATACATGCACTGTGCCCAGGTGAGTTGAACACGTGCCATACCCAGGCGAGTAACACACGTGCAGTGTGCCCAGGTGAGTAACATGCCATGCCCGTGTGTGTTACACACATGCCATGCCCACTGCAGCCCCAGTTCAGCCCCTCCCAGGACAGCTCTCTGGCACTGCTGGCCTCTGGGACCACTCACTGAGCACCGTCCAGTGACTGTTGGGATGGAATTCTCAGATTCCACTCTTTAAAAACATGGGGGGGAATGAGTGTTTACACAGCTGCCACCTTAACACTGGAACTGTAAAATGCAGGTGAAATGAAATAACTGAAGGCATTTCCCCCGAAATTCTGATCACAGAGCTGCCCCAAGAGCAACAGGATTTGGGAGCCTCACATTCCAGCGCCGCATGTTTAGACGAACGCTATCTTTTCTGCAGTGCAGTTTGAAGGTATGGGCTTGGCAGTAGGAAACTGCACTCTCACTAAAATTCATCCATGGATATCCCCTTTGAACGCTTCTTGGATGGTTATTTTCACTAACATTGTGTTTATTAGCAGAACAGAGGGAGGACTGTAAAGCAGGATCACGGGAGAGTTTGATTTCCAGGCAGTGATGAATGGCGGGGGAGGCCAGGTCACCCGGCTGCAACATCAAAGGGGCGACTGAACCAGCAGCACACTTGAAGTTAGTTAAAATGCCATCACCATTTTCTGAGTTTTGCTTTTTTCTTACATTTAAAGAAATTATATTCCCTAGTGCTGGCCTCAGCCATTATTTCCAGGTCTCTGATGATACCCAGGACTCTATAAAGGCATTACCTGCCGGTGTGCCAAGGATTTGCCACATGATTTACCTGTGATACGACACACTCCTGTCCTCATCATGTCATTTAAAGAGCTTCAACAATGTGCTTTATGCACCTTCCCGTGGGCCAGTCCCATCCTAAGGCACCAGAATTAAACTGCCAAGGAATTTGTGTGTGTCTGGTTCCTTTCAAGCTAAAACTGGACAGACTTTTCAGAGCTCTGTCCTCCTTTTCTGTCAACAGGGAGGAACCAGGTGTTCTTGGGGTAGCACACGGCAAGAGAGGCAAGTCCTAAAGCCTTGGAGCTGAACTAGACACAGACTAAAGAAATAAAGTTGTGTACTATATACACACTTACAATTAGCAAAGGTAAAAGCAGTCTCAAACCGACTACCAAGCATAAAATATGCCGGACTGCTTTGGATTGGAAGGGACCTTAAAGCTCACGCAGTCCCATCTCCTGCCCTGGGTAGGGACACCTTCCACTACCCCAGGTTGCTCCAAGCCCCGTCCAACCCGGCCTTGGACACTTCCAGGGATGGGGCAGCCACAGCTTCTGTGGGCAATTGTGCCAGGGCATCCCCACCCTCCCAGGGAAGAATTGCTTCCCAATATCCCAATTAACCCTGTCCTCTAAATATGTGCATTCAATATACCTAAATAATTAATATGTGCATTGAATGAACCAAATCCTCAGTCAAGCCTTACTAAGAGTGGGTGGAACACAGAGAAGATCTGTGGTACATCACACACCTGCTGGGACGTCTCCTGCGGCCGGCTCCTTCGCTGCCTCCTCCATCAGCCATCGCTCAGCGGGGCTTTGGCTTTCCCTGGCATGTCCTTCCTGCAGAAGTTCTCCTTCCTTGGTGAAACGGACCTTAATGTGTCCATCCCTTCCATCATTACGTTTAAACAGTAACGTCGGTGATATTTGCAATTAACCGGGTCTCGTCCGAGCCACGTTCACACTGCGCCGAGCCCGCTCCAGCACCGACCGGTTCCGGCGGCTCGGAGCCGGCGCGTGCCCCCTCACAGAGCCCGGCGCGTGCCCCCTCACACATCCCAGCGCGAGCGCTCCGCGTGCCCCCTCACAGAGCCCGGCGCGAGCGCTCCTCGTGCCCACACACACACACACTCACGCACACACACCTGCGCGTGCCCCCTCACAGACACCGGCGCGTGCGCTCCTCGTGTCCGCACACGCACACACACGCGCACACACCCACACCTGCGCGTGCCCGCGCTGTGCGCTGGCGCGGGGGCACCAGGGGGCAACCTCGGCCCGGGAACCGGCGCGGCCGGGCCGGGCCAAACCCGGGTGAAGCAGCACGGCATGAATAAACACACAATAACCACACAACCCCCGCGCCGCCCCGCGGGTCACTGCG
>VYXC01011246.1:621332-667713 GCA_013397175.1 Platysteira castanea | reverse complement strand
GCGGCCCGGGAACCGGCGCGGCCGGGCCGGGCCAAACCCGGGTGAAGCAGCACGGAATGAATAAACACACAATAACCACACACACCCCCCGCGGGTAACTGCGCTCACAGGCACGGCTGAACCCGGGCGGACCGAGCGCAGCACTGACGGCCGCGGACTGCAGGGACACGTGGGACACGTGTGTGACACCTCAGGGAACGAGGGCAGCGGGATCCCGAGCACGGGGGGAGGCTCGACTCTCTCCCTAATATATTTTACCTACTTTTTACACACTGTCAATATTAGGAAGAAAGAAGAAACCAAGTTTTTAAAAATCCAATCTGCCCGAATCACAGAATCCCAGAATGGTTTGGGTTGGAAGGGACCTGAGAGACCATCTCATGCTACCGGTGCCACAGGCAGGGACACCTCCCATAGCCCAGGCTGCTCCAAGCCCTGTCCAGCTTGGCCTTGGGCACTTCCAGGGATCCAGGGGCAGCCACAGCTGCTCTGGGCACCCTGTGCCAGGGCCTCACCCCACTCCCAGGGAACAATTCCTTCCCAATATCCCATCTGTCCCTGCCCTCTGGCAGTGGGAAGCCATTCCCTGTGTCCTGTCACTCCAGGCCCTCATCCACAGTCCCTCTCCAGCTCTCCTGGAGCCCCCTTAGGCACTGGAAGGGGCTCTGAGCTCTCCCTGGAACCTGCTCCTCTCCAAGTCAGTGCACTACCCACCCAGAAGCAGGCTGGGCTCCCCCGAGTGCCCCAGTTCACAGCAGGTTTCAGAGCACGGCAGGTACATCACAGGGATGCTGAGTCCCTATGGATCACCAGCTTTCACAGATCACAAGGAGAACACAAAGTCTAGAAGACGTGCCCAGGCTGTGGTGTAATGTTGGACATTCCTGCGCGTCAGGCTTTCCTAAATTATCTCCTGGGTAAACAACCTAAAACCGGCCTCTGTGCTCTGACGTACACCGGCTTGTTTCCCTGGGCATTTTGCCTGGGCGAAGAACCCAGGCCTTTGTCCCAGATTTTTATCTGAAGAATTGCATATATTTATCCAGGCTGGTCCAGCCTGACCTGGACTGCAAGGGCCCAGCCCTGCCCCTGCAGCCAGACCTTCCCCCCTTCTCCTCCCTCTCTGCAGTGACAACAAATCCATCGCCACTGTGTTCACCCAGCATTATCTTATCAAACAGAGAGGGGGGATAGTATTGATCCTTTTCTCCGATTTTAAAAAGAGGGTGAGGGGGGAAAAAAAGAAAAAACCCAAGAAGGGGAAAGCGGACAAAGAGAGGTGAAATCAAACCCCTCAGCAACAAAGGAGGAAAACCAGGTGGAAGACGGGAATTGTTTTCTGAAGGCCAGCTAAGTGGAGAATTGAAACGAGGGAGGCTCCGCGAGAGGACTGGGGGATGAAAGGGAGCAAGGGTAAGAAACACAAGGGCTATATAAGTCTGAAAATGGCTAGAAAGAACAAGGGAGAGAGGAGACAAGAATGGAAACCTCTGATGTTGGCAGGAAATGTTGTGATTCTAAAGATGAAACAACTTGTGGGGAAAGAAATTGGGAAAAAATACCCCTGTGTATTTCCTAGGGTGAACTCAAGCAGCAAATGAACCACGGCAGAGGGGCTGCCGGACAGCGCTGGGCAGGAACGAGGCGGCGCAGCATCCTCTGAAGGAGAATTCGGTGTTAGGAAATTACAGCCCTTCACAAGGCCAGGAGTTTTCCAAGCCTGCTCCAGCTGCAGCTGCAGATGTGGCTTAAAAACCCAAGCAGGAGGCCCATCCCCTGTGGCAGGACTGTATATTCTATGGCCGTAAGATTATGGCCATGAGGGGAATAAGGAGAGACGGGGCTGGAGAGATCCTTAAAACTGCCAAACTCATCTGAGACGGGTAATAAGGGACATACGTGGAGTCCAGGAAGAGAAACCCGATGGCTTTCTTACTTATCTAGGAAATGATTAGAGAAAAGTTTATCGTGTGTGTTTTCACTGTCCCCTGCATGTTGGGGGCTCTAATTCCTTTGGACAGGCGCCAGTGTGTTAGGGAAAAAATGCCGGGGAGAGGGAAGGAATAGATTTACTAGAAAAAAACCTGCATTCCTTCCAACCTTTCTGCAGCTTCTTAAAAACATACAAAAAGCCTCCTTCAAGCTGCTCAGTGCCATACCAATTTCCTGTGTAGACCTGGATATTAGTATATGTTTTTCTGTGTCTCCGAAGTTTCCCAAGTTACCTAATGCACGCTCAGCATGGAGCATTTTTAAATGAGTTAGTCTTTATTGAATTATGATTTCCAGCAGTCACTAATAACAAAATTCAAATTGCTCCAGCAGACGAGGATTTGAAGAATGCTGAGAAGAAACTGAGTTTTTAAGAGACTCTAGAAGAGCCACCCACTGCTTGTGTATAGTAACCGTGAGCCTCTCGACGGAATACTTCAAATAGTTAATTAGATTTGCTAAAAAAATAATAAAAAATCAGTCATTAGGCGTTCCCACTCTGGAGACGCTGAATAAAGGCTGTTACTAGCACACCTACGGCTCTGGCAAAAGTGAAACTAAAAATAGAGGGGGGTTTAAATAAAGTTTCAGGTTTTCATCACACTGTCCCTGCAGTGGGCACGATGCAATTAGCAACACATCTAAAGGAGAAAGAGGAACTTTTATTCCATTAGGACTTCTTTTTTACCTCGGGAATTTCTTCAGGCTGCTAAAGAGGCATTTTTCAAGCAAGGAATAATAGGGAGGCTCGGAGCCCATCCACAGCACGCGGGGCTGGGAACTGCAGCTCACCTGCAAACTGAATTTGCTCTATTTTGTTAACCATTTATTTTGTCTTTACTGGCTGTTCAAAGGGAAGTGTGATAATCCCACTGTTCCTCACTCACTCAGTGGGGAGTTTAATCTAATAAAGCTATTACAGCCGAATGGATTAAAGCAACGTGAAGCATTAGTAATTTGAGGAGCAGTTAAAGAATGTTAACGCTGAGCCTCCGCGCGGATTCTTCTCCAAACACGATCCCAGAGATGAAAGCAGAGCTGCTACTCAATATGTCATTTTTCAGGCACAAAATTTAATTCTTTCAGCCTCCTCATCCAGATGTTTATAGTGAGGAGCAAGAGGCTGCCCATTACTGAACAACTGCTGAAACCAGAGGCTGACCAGAATGGGCAGGCTTTCACTCACCCCAGTTTTGATTAATCCTTCTGTTACAATAATATCTTTTTTAAAAAGAGAGATACGTGACCAAAGGCATCTGATATGATATATGAGGATGAGCTGCAGTATTAAATCTGAGGGACTTAATAATGTTCCCTGTCTGACCCCCTTGGTGCAGCAGATGTGGAGCATCACTGCCAGGAGGGCTGAGAGCCACAGCAGGGCCAGGCAGGGATGGGATGGAGGGAGGGAGGGACTGAGGGATGGAGAGGTGGAGGGAGGGAGGGATGGATGGATGGATGGATGGATGGATGGATGGATGGATGGATGGATGGATGGATGAACGGATGGACGGATGGATGGAGAAGGACTGCAGAGCCACAGCATGGCTGGGTAGGCACAGGATGGATGGATGGGTGGATGGATGGATCTGGAAATGGAGATTAATACATTCAGAATTCCTCTTCTGATATTCCTTACTGTATTTCCCATGGAAAAAAAATCAGCTCCATGCTGACATTTGCATCGATACATAGCAGCAAGATAATTTCTAGGAAATTCAGGGGGAAACTTGGAAACTGGACTTGAAGCATGAAAGTAGCTGGCAGCTTAACTATGAAAAAATCTATTGTCTCTACATGATGCAAGTTCCTCCACTTAATTCAGTCACTGGTTAATTTGTTTCTTTGTTTAATATGATAGAAACCCCAGGGATCGAATCATTCATAATAAAATTATATTAGTACTTTATTTTTGTCATTTCTGATTGCTCTGAGCAAGCATTATTGAATAGTTTGATCGTGGGATACAGAAAGTTACCATTTAATTAATATGAAAGGTGCCTAAATTTTGAATAATACTGAAGAAAAAAGCCTTAGGACGTGGCAGGAGACTCGGCGTGTTATTAACTCTCTTGCTTTCCGTGCCATGTTGGCTGTCAGTTTTGGGTGCACTTCAAGTTAGGGATTTAATCTTGAAAGCCTGGAGTTGCTCCGAATGCTGTGGTCAGCACACAACAGTTGTACTGACACGATGGAGAAGAGGATGGGTGTGGGTGTGGGGTGGGTGTGGGTGTGGGTGTGGTGTGGGTGTGGGTGTGGGTGTGAGTGTGGGTGTGGGTGGGTGCCAGGGGCTGGCTGCTGCCCCTCGGGGTTCCCGGGTTTAGGGGTCACTCATCAGTGATAAGCACCTACCAACTGGATGAGCTCAGGAACCATCAACTTGTTACTGACACTTGGACAATAACCACCAACGCTGGGGCCACGTGTGCACACAGAAAGAGTCACACAAAAAATGGGGATAAATATTTTTTTAAGTGAAATCAGCAAAGTCCACCTGCCTGACACTACCATAAGGCAAAAAAGAAATTTCAGGAGTTAAAGGGGCTCTGGGAGCTCCTGAACCAAAAAAAAACCAAACCAAACTTGTATGGAAGCAGGAACAAGTAAAACTTGCTCTATAGAACCTTTAGCCATGAGGTTTCACAGCACCCCTAAATCTGTGCTCAGCTTTTAGCACTCCAGTAGTGGGAAGCTTTGTGAAACACCCTGGCCAAGTCACCCTTGGCACAAAAATAAGTTTACGCTCTTTAATATGGTTGGTAGAAAAGGTAGCAGTTAATTAGCACAGGAGAGGATAGTGAGGAAAGAGAGGAATCGGCAACATGACTGGCAATGAAAATCGATGTTAATAAGCAGAAAGAAATGTATACAAGAGGCAAAACCTAATGTATTTATAGACTCAGTGATGTCCCTGATCAACAGGGTCAAAAGAAAACATGTTTCTGTAACACATCCTGTTGGAGTATCCCAAAGGAAGTCACTGCAGACACCCACACAGCCAGGTTAAATCAACAAGATTTCCTAATTAACTCTTAAGAAGTTTAGAGGGATATTAAACCTTGTACCCTAGGGCTTCTGTCAGTCTTTTACTACTGGAGCAAAGTAAGAGACACATTGTGGGACAGGATTGTACAGCACCAGTGTCCTCTGAGGTTCTTGGGATCTCCCCTAGAAGACGCAAGAACCATTACAGCCAGGGATGAGGATGAACCAGCAGAACGAAACAGACTCTGCTTTCCCTCAGCACAAAGTCACATTAGTTTGAAATCCCAGAGTCTCTGATTCAATTTGGGAGCAGCAGTGGCGTCCCCAGCAACGCAGTTCATTCATCTTATACTGTTTATGCTGCTGAGCCTCTTTGTGGCTTGCAAACCACCCAGCTCAGCTCTGCAGCTTTCATCTCGCTGTGCACCCTGCCCAGGATTACACCACACAGGAATTTTTAAGGAACCTATGTCTTTCTACTCATATGTCTTTAAAAATGAGGCTTTCTACACACACATCCAGATATTGTGATTTGATGTTCCCACAGAAAACTCAATTTTCTCCTCACAGGAACAGGCCACTGAAGGTATTTATAAAGGCATTAGAGCTCATTCTGCTGCCTTCTGTAAAGACATATTCTCGTTTAGTATAATAATTTCAAATGCAAATTATTTGGTCTTTGTTGATACAGCCACAGAGTGGGAGCAGGGATGGGGAGCAGCCTGAGAAGTTTGCACAAGTTTCTCTCTGCCATCACTATTTCCAATATGCAAAGGCTTTTTCATTGCTGGGAGTAACTGAATAAATGTGCAGGTTATATCTAATCAACTCAATCCTCATTTTCAGGTCTTAAGCAGCTCTCCACCACACTGGCCAACAAATGCAGGACATTGCCATTCTCCAGCTTGCCTACCAGATAAGAAATGCTGTTCATTATCAATCAGCTCCCTAAAGAGAGGGTTACAACTTCAATAGTTTTCATTTCCAAATCCAGCTGAAGCATTTTAGAGAGTCCCCAGTGCTCATTACCCATCACTGCCCAACGGCCATGGATGTCTGCTCTTCCCGGCCCCTCTTTAACCGTGCCCTGCAAGCAGAAGGTACTGAAATGGCACTGTGAGACAACCCAGGACAAGCTGGTTCGTTTAATATTTCTCTTGGGACAGTTTATCCAGTACTCCCAGCTGATTAAACAGGCACACCACCAAGGGGAGTTCCCGTTTGGCTGCAGGAGGCTGAGCCCCTTTGCTGACCCCAGCATTGCCCCAGCCTCCCTGCAGCACCCTTGCACTGTCAGTGGCAGGCCCTCCACGGAGGGCCTCGGGAGAGCCCACACCAGTGCTGGATAACCTACCACGGCACATCTTCTGCCAGCTCCTAGCACTTGATAGCTTGCTTACTTCCTGAAGCATGAGAGTTGGATGCCTTGGGATGTTTATTTGACGTATTTGAGAGCATTTAAGTTATTTCTCCCAACACCTTGACTTTCTTGCTTTGCTGAAAGGTTTGGCTCCAAAGCACTTCAGGACACATTGTCCCTCGGCAAAGAGGGAAGGTGAGAAAACAGCGGGGCCGGTTCCCTTCCCCTCCTCCCAGCCCTGCTATTCCTCCGAGATCTCCAGCATCATCCAGGAGAGTGTGGAGTCAGCCATGTGCTAATTCTGCACTTACTGCTGGCTCATTTAATCGCTCCATTTCCAACCCCGTCACCAGAAGAAAGTGTTTCTCTCCGCTAGAATAACCTTCCTGCTCGGCCTGGGTCCAGCGCCAGCTGCGGCGACCCTTGCCGGGGTGTCCCGGCAGCAGAGCGGGCAGCGGCGGGGCCCCGCCGGGCAGCAGGGGCCGGCAGGGAGCCGGGAAGGGCTGTCCGCACCTCGGGGTCCCGGAGCAGCCGGAGCCGGCGGGCAGCGGGGCAGGAGAGGCCGCTCAGGGCACGGGCTGTGCCTGGGCACGCACGTTCAGCCTCCCAGCTCTGGTTCCTCTGGCTCTCTTTGCGCCTGGAGCGGGCAGAGCAGCTCGACCTTCCAGCTCCAGCTGCAGCAGGAACTTTGTCTTTGGGCTGTGCTCTGCAGGGCGATCATTTACTACAGGACCATGGGAAGATGCTCCGCGGGGAACAAATGCCTTGATCTTATCAAAACATTTCTTTTGCCACTTTCGTCACCTTCTGTAGCTGTGCATTACTTGTTTGGCAAGTCCCCATTGCAGCTTGAACAAGTACAAAACCAAAACCAACCAAGAACCACCTGCTGGGAAAATAAACAGAAACTGATTCTGTTTGTAAAACTTTTCTCCTTTGTTTTGCAAGATATTGACATCGGGGGATGTAACTATCCTCCTTGCAGATCCAGTGTAAATAGTTCTTTTTCTTAAAATTAAAATAATCAATGTTTTAAATGCCTGTCAAGGCCTTGGAAATACAAAATGCTGGAGGCTACAAAGGACAAAAAATAAGTCTACAGCTGAAAACATATATTATAACCGGTCCCTTAAAACCTGATGTGGGATCCTTTTATCATTCCTTCATTCCAAGGTTAGTAGGTTATTAACCTGTATCCTGAGGGAGAAAAGATGCACATCAATTACATCAATTGAATAGACAAATGAAAATCAAATTAAAAATTTAACATGTGCCACCATAATTACAATACAGAGCTACTATGAGGAATTTCAGCTGAGGAACGAAATGGAGAAGTGCTTCCCAAGTGCAATTTACAGGAGCAGGAAAAGTGCCAGAGACAGGAAACCTACTGAAACTGAAGCCCATACAGGAGAAAAATAAGTTTCTAAATCTGCCACCCACTGAGAACTTTTGATTGCAATTTTAGACTAGGATGCAAAAATATTTAGTTCATTTAAGCAATTAACTGTGTTTCTATTGTGTAATTATATGTATTAACATTGGCATATTGAAACAATTAAATAAACCATAGCAACACTTCAGCCTTTCCTGGTGTTTACACACCCCAACAAGGTGCAGCCCATGAAGGTTCCAGCTGGCACGGTCCTTCTGGGAACACAGGATGCACGAGGGGTCGCTGGCCACAGCCGCGCTGTCACCTCCAGGGGCTGCGAGGGGGCAGCTGGTGTGGGGAAGGCGAAGGCACAGTCAGCTCACTCCAGGATCTCCAGGGGATAGCAGAGGACAGAGAGGAGGCTGGACAAAGTAAAGCAGGTGGTGGAGGTACCTGCAGTGAGGCAGAACCTACGTGTTTGTAACACACCGTCAAAGCAGCCTTCACCCAACAGTGCTCAGGGATAACAACGGGATGCAGGTTCAACAGCTGCTTCAAAATGCTAAAAGAGCCATTTTGAGGGTGTAGGAAAGTTCTGCCTAACTTGCAGCAGTGAAGCTCTCCAGGCCTCCCACAGGGGCACCCAGACCCTTCCCCTTTGGGGAACAGGCCTGGCCGAGCCCCTGCGCTGCTGCTGCTCCCAGCCCTCGCCTCCTCCTTCCTGCGCCAGCGAGCCAGGAACACCTTCCCACCAAGGGCTCCCAAACATCTCAACACCAGAGCTGCGGGATCCCAAACACCGGAACACCAGAGCTGCGGGATCCCAAACACCCTAACACCAGAGCTGCGGGATCCCAAACACCCTAACACCAGAGCTGCGGGATCCCAAACACCCTAACACCAGAGCTGAGGGATCCCAAACACCCTAACACCAGAGCTGAGGGATCCCAAACACCCTAACACCAGAGCTGAGGGATCCCAAACACCGGAACACCAGAGCTGAGGGAGAAGCTGGAGGCTCCGCTTCACTCTGCACATCTGCCTGGAACTTAGCACTCCGTCACTCGTGGCCGAGGCCAGTTCCTCAGAAACAAACAGGGAACAAAGGCGGTGCCACACTGGAGTGGTGCCATTTTAATGCTATTTCTGTCTGTATAAAATCTTCTGTAATTTGTTTACGACTACCGGATTCAACAATAGTGTGCAAATGCAAACCCACTTATGTTAATGTCCTCTCTCGCTCTCTTTCTCAGATCAGATTCTGAATAAAAATTAGGTAAATACTCTGTTTGAAAATATATAAGATGAGAAGTAGTTGGGGAGGGAGCAAGAGAACCTCCAAATGCACGGTCCTATCAACCACATTATTTTTTTTTTACTTAATAACTTAAGTGTACTGTTAGTGAAATTACAACCTGCTTGTGACACAATAAATTTACAACAAAACTCATTCCATAAATTATTCAATTCGCTGACTCCAACGATGCTGGGAAATATCACCATGAGCAGATGATTAGCATGTGAAAGGAAAGCCATCTCCAGCCTGAAACAATCACTGTCACACCTCCATTTGAAGATGCCTGGTGGAGTTTTGTAAAATTACCATTAGGAATACACATTTAAGGCTTTGTAGTTTCTATAAAAGCATTAAGTATTTGATTTACATTAGATTCATTTGTTCTTTCTTCAACTGCCTCTTTTTCCTGCAAACCATAACTGTTTGGATAAATGCTGGCTCAATCAAGTGTGCATTAAAACAAAAGGATTTAAGTTCAATAAAAGTGGTGAATCAGAACTAGAAGCCAACCTTCCCCCTCCCTCCTCTTCCCAGGCCACAGGATTGTTCCAGCAGGAGAAATGGGTTGGTTTGAGAGCCTGGAGAACAAAATAGTCTTGTCCCACGTGGACACATGTTCCTGGAGGATAACCCGGGCCCTGGACCATTGGTGTGGAGCTGTTGGATCAAATGCCAAGTCCTCCTCAGCGGTGGGAAGGAGAGAAGGTTGGGGATGAAGAAACATTTCTGTGCAGGTAAACCGTGGAGCTCTCAGTGGACAAAACTTGGCATCTTCCAGCCTAACCTGAACCACAGCTTTTTGGGGCGCCACCAAATGGAAATTTTAGCCAAAATTCAGCAGTGGGGTCAGCACATTCCCAGCTACAGAGAAGGAGAATTCTCAGTGTAACCGATGCCCAAGTGTCAGCAGCAGCTACCACACGCATGAGCAAAATCACTGGAAATGTTCTTCTGCAGCCCTCCCTTAAAACTGTTCTGATAGAGCAAGGAGAAGATTAAACCCTCCCTCTGTGCTCTGCTTTTAGCCTAATTGTTTGAACAATCCTCGTTACTCCATCCTGTGGCTCTGCAGACACATGTGACCTCACTGATGAACAACCCACACCCAGCCACTGCCACGCTCCAGCCAGGCTGATGGGGAATTTCAGCACAATTTTCTCAGGTGACCTAGAGGAGTTATCAAAATGCCTTCACACAACAGCCCCTTCTGATCCAGGCCCATGAAATGTAAACATCTTACCCATTAGAAGTGTTGAAAAGGCTTCCAGCATCTTCTGCCTGCTGGATTTCCCAGGTAGAGAAATTCAGGGGGTATAGGTAAATAATTTATTTCCCTGGAAGGAAGGATTCTTCTTCTTCTGGGAATCAAAACATTACATTTTTATAAAATACTTTAAAAAATAAGAAGTCCAACAGCAGCAACCAAGTGATTCAAGAGTCAGTGCCATGAGAAAATCGTCTTTCACAGACAAGAGTGCTTTGAAATAAGAGCTACTGGTTTTAAGCTGCATAATGACACCACTGTGTCAACTTCCTCACCAACCCTGCCACTTGTATTACACAAATCAAAGATTGTTCTAGAAGTGGCGACTGCAAGAAAAGGCATTTTTGCTCCTTTACCCAGAAACTTTATTGGCTCTATGTGAGACTGCACTGCCCCATCCAGTGACAAACTACTGGATCCGAGTTCCTTACCAGCACTCAGACCATTCCCTAACTCCTTCCCGAAGCCTCTCTCATCTGAAAGCAGGAGCTTACATTATTCATAAGGATAATCACAAATATGCAGGGAGCTGTAGACATGTAATGGAGAGGCTGGCTTGTGTCCCATCCAAATTCCACGCGCTTCATGGAGCTTACAACTTTCCCATAAATTTTTGCAGCATGGGACATACCTCCATTCTCAGCCACTCCAGCGGTCCCAAAGCAGGGCCAGCTTTGGGAAAGTTCTCATGCTCCCCCATGGAGTTTTATTACTTTTGGAGGAAGGAAATCAAGTGGCCATCTTGTGCCACCTTCCTGTGGGTTGTCCAGGGGATGTGTTTGTTTACACGTGCTAACTGCACAGACAGAAGGCACAAACAGTGTTCATGCTCTGAAACAGAATTCTGGAAATTCTGTGAAAATAAATACTTTCAAGACCACAAGAACAGCAAAATCGAGTTACTGCTGTTTCCACTGCCTCCATGAAAAAGCCAAGGAAGACCAGTGCCCCTCTTAGCATCGGCAGCTGGCAGCCAACAAGAGGGCAGATCTTCAGGCAACTCCTTTAGGGATGGTAACGTGGAGACATTTCTGTCTCATCTGCCTGCAAGAAGCACCTGAGGCAGCCACAGTCCTGTGGCAATGGCTGTGTGAGGCAGAAGGGAGAAGTCCAGTCGGCTTAGAAGAAGAAAAGAGTTAGATATGTCTAACTGTGGGAGTTGGAATGATGTTTGCAGGAGAGATTATGAAACAAGGACAGATAGGAAAGGTGTGGGACCCTCACAGCATGTGTTACTGGAAGTATCCCAACTCCTTTTAGACAAGATTATGAAATATCAGTAATAAAGTAATAGATTAAGAAAATGGAGGTACTTCTAAATCCCTCAAATCTAAGACCAAAAAAAGATTCTTTCCCTTAAGCTTCAAGCCCACCCTGAGCAGATCTGTGTCATCAGATGCAGTCCAGTAAGGAATCAAGAGACGAGGCATTCACAGCCACATTAACAGTAATAACTGTAACTTCAGCAGAAGACAGAATTATGGAGACATTAATAAGTGATGAGATCACAAAACATCTGGAGAAACGTGAGCTGATACAAAAAGTTGCCAGCAGAGTCTTATAAAGGGTAAATCTTGTTTGACAAATCTGCTGGAATTTTTTAAAGAGGTAACACAGACTCCAGACAGGAAGAAAACATAGGACATAATCTGTTTGGATTTTAAAAGGTTATTTGACACATCACAGCCCGCAGGCTGGTGTATTAAAGTACATCAATCAAAAAATGCACCAACTTAGAATGGACAAATGAAATGAAGGAAGTTCACAGCCTGGTGGTGTCATCAGCCCAAACCAGAGGGAGCAAAATTGAGCCAGTTTTGTTCTGGGCATGTAAGATGGAGAAGAAAATATCATAACACAAACATCCCTCCAGATGGATCACACTGACCCGTGACATGGAGGACATCAATTAACACACTGTAATGGCCATGGTGTTCATTTGAACTGGAAAATGAGGATTTTTAATATTAGAAGCTTTAGTATAATGATGCCTTTGGAAGACACACAACAGAGGAAACTGGGAGAACCTCTAGGAATAGCTACAGAAGGTTTCATGATGGGCAGAAGGCTGACAAGACTGATGGAGCCACACACGACAGGGAAAACTGGTGGAGCCCTCCGTGAGCACTGCGGTGGAGAAAGAACAACCACCACTCCTGCAAGGATGGACAAGCAAGGGCTGACCCAAGAAACAGCCCAGATGCAGGTCCTTCTGAAGCAGATCCCCGGCAGGAAAGGAGATCTTCTCCAGCCTCTCTGGAAGCTGCAGGTCAGCAGCCAGCTAAGCCCTGAACAGCCAGCAGCAAGGAGATGTCCCCTGAAGCAACAGGTTCCACATTTGTCTCTGGCAGGGGGAAGCCATTCCCCCTTGTCCTGGCAGTCCAGGCCCTTGTCCAAAGTCCCTCTCCAGCTCTTTTGGAGGCACCTTAGGATGGGACCAAACTGGTCCAGAAGTATCATAAGACACAGTGCCAAGTATGAAGAAGCCGTGACAATAAGAATGGAATGGGAGGCAGGAGCTTATTGTCAAGTGTTAAATGTTTTCTAACTGCAATACGGAGACTTAAAATAATTTCTACATAGGCTTTCTGGGTAAAAAGCACAGTCAGGGAAAAGTTACACTAATTTAAACAAAATTAATAAAGAAATGTTCTGCTTCTTTTTATCATCTTTCTACCTCTCATCATTTATCATGCAAATTAAATTGCAGTAATAGAAAATGTAAAGAAAACAAACTCTGCAGTATATTGAAACCTCTATCCAGCAAGAGATAAGGTTGAGTATTAGAAGGAAAGGTGCAGAAAATTAGCTGTCCAGACAATAACTGGGAGGGAAACTGGTTTATTTAGCCTGGAGGGATTTTTTGTTGCAAACTGACTAAATTAAAATCCAGACTATTATACCCAGTATCACACCAGAAAACGCCTTTTCCTTGCACTTTTAGATAAATTTTCATTGATCTCATTTTATGCATGATTACATTTTTAATGAGATGTACAGTATTTCGAAGCTAATTTTAAATGCCTTCTCCCTCTCCTTCCCCTGCTCCCCTCCCTCCTCCCACCACATACACACTTATGCTTGTTGGATTAACATTTCTGATAAATTGCTTGGCCAGAAAGGAACATTACCAAGAGGAAATAAATTACTTCCATCTTTCGCAGCTCCAGTGCAGTAAAGTAACCTTTAAAATGGCCACTGTCTAATTCTGCCACCTTGCAATTCCTTCCAAAAGCATCATTTTATTTCATGGAATGATTGTATTTGTTGTTGGTCACGCTGAGCAGCATGTGGAGCAAGGGAAGAAGTCACTTTCCTCCACTGGCAGTTCTGGCCAGAAGAACCAACAATGCCTTGAAACTCAAAACTCTCCTGAAATAAAGAGTTTTATCGTCAGGATCTTTGGCTCTTGTGAATAAAGTACAAAGCAGGTGAAGGTGGGTGAATTGGCCTAATGCCAGAGCGTGGGGGTCTCGCCTTTAAAATATTGGGCAATAATTGATTTTCAGCATGGAAAACTTGGCTTGTTCCCAGAAGTTTTCAATTTTATTTTCTTCCTTTGACTATTTTTGGTAAAGTCACACCCTGTAAAACAAAGGGGGAAATTGCAGGGACAAAGTATGAAATAAAATGCTGCCTCCAGCCCATCATTAAGGACCCAGCAGTTTATTTCCCTCTTTGATTTCAGGCTGCTTTTTGTGAAGAGGGGCTGGTTTGTCCAGCCAGTTTCTCTCCAGTCCATGCTCAGGAAGGAAAAATAAATGAATGAATACGTATGGAGGCTTGGGTGTCTCCTAACTGAATTTCAACTGTAATTTCCAGCTGTTTTGCAAACTTTCCAAGGTAGTTCTGAATTGCTGCCTTGCCCTCCAGAGGGATAACAGCTGCTCTGCTCCTTCCCTCTGCCAGCCTCGTTCACTGCTGCATCGCTCCCACCTCCAGGAGGATGCTCCTGGGAATTGGGGTCAGGGACACCATCTGCATTTCCCAGTGTGCCCTTTTGTGCTCCTCCTTGTGCCTGACCCACACCAAGGGCCAGGAGCACGTCGGGCACTGCACCTGCAGTGGGAGCTGCCCTGTCCAAAGTCCGGGACGGGGTGGGAGGAGGGGAATCGGGGATGCGAGGTGGGACAGCCCAGTAAAGCATCAGCGGAGAACAGGAGAAAACTGGTGAGGACTGCAGGGGAAGGGAAGGGGGCTGAGACGGAGCCTGGGCTCTGAAAACCACGGAAATGAAGGAGTAACGGAGGGGTATCAGCTCAAGCTGAAGCATCAGGAGAGGGGGATTAGGAGTTTAGACTTGGGACAGTGGAAATGAAGCTGAGTAAAATGTCCCACAGACAATGGGAGCAGGAAAGAATCTTAAATGCAAATCCACGTTTCACAAAGGATTTATCATTATCCAGCAGTGCTTTGAGAAGTAAGTGTTTCCATCAGAAGTCTTGTCCCAGTGCACTAACACGACAGACGGCGTGAGCCTTTCCAGATGTGGGAGTGCAGATGGGCTTACGGGCCTGCAAAGCAAAATCTTCCCACTCTCCCAATGGAGGAATGGCACTGTGACACAGCCTGTGAGGAATTATCACTGCCGAGGAACCAGCGCTACAGGAACAGGCAATGGGATCCCCAGAGCAGAACCCCTGTGTGAAAACACAGAAAGTTCCAGAAAGGTAAACGGCTGAAGAGAGGGAATATAGATCACGGAGCAAAATCTGGCCCTCAGGCTGCACCCCCAGTTTTTATTATCGCAGAACCAGAGAATCCCAGCTGGTTTGGGTTGGAGATGACCTGAAATCTCACCCAGTGCCACCCCCTGCCATGGCAGGGACACCTCCCACTGTTCCAGGCTGCTCCGAGCCCCGACCAACCTGGCCTGGGACACTTCCAGGGATCCAGGGGCAGCCACAGCTGCTCTGGGCACCCTGTGCCAGGGCCTCCCCACCCTCTGAGGTGGTTAAATTTTGTTATTATTAAGTTGTAGGTGTGAAGGTTAAACAGTGTCAGAGTTTTCCAGGAATAAATGACAAGTCTTTGTGACGAAATTAAAAGTGTGACATTTCCACAGCTAACTGACAGCAAAGAACTGTTACTCCAGGTCAGTGGGTACCTCAGGGGAGCACAAACCCTCCCCACAGACAAAAAGCATTTTACTGTTTCTCCCACCAAAAAGGCTTTTCTGGCCCCAGCTGCAGCCAGACCCAGCATTTTACCCCATTGCAGGGGTGGATCCTGGACTGGGGCTGCTTTCAGCAGAGCATGTTTTCCAAATAATCCCAGACGTTTGGCAGGGAAATTGCCAAAGCTGCTCGTAGGCTGGATGTAACTTTTAACACTTTTAACGCACAAAGCACTTACTGCCGTGGTTTCAGTGGCTCTGCAGAAGGATCCCCTCGGTGTGCTGGCACTGGGAGAGCCTGCCCTGCGCCGGCACTCAGGAATGTGAACTCCTGCACGGTGCTGGATGGCGGGCGCATCCCTGGGCTCCCCCCGCACAGAGGGCAGCCCCTGGCTGGGCACAGGGGGCAAAATCACACAGAGAAACTCCTTCTTTGGACCAGGCACAACCAACTCCCCCCTGATATTGCTGCTACTGCTTTATTAAAATGCATAAAGCAGCCAGAAGCAAAGACACCAATAAATTCTTCTGTAAAAGCAGAAATGTTTTTTTCAAATGGCTCCCCTAACACTAATAATCACAGCTCTCTTATGTGTACTTGACTCTGGTTAACCTTTTTCTGGCACTTTTTAACTTCTCCAAGTCAGGTACTAATATGGAACTAATGTGGGGTTTATTTTCCCTATAGGAATAGCAGAAAGAGCACTGCACATTAACGTAATCACGCCGGCTCCTTCCAGAAACTGCAGGACTTTACATCAAAGCAGCCGCATTATGGCACAGGAAAAGAATTTAATAACAATTGGGGGACTAAGCATTTTTTTAATGTTAAGGGGGTTTTATTGAATATTAATCCTATAAAATGCTCCTGAAAGTTGGCAGAAGGAAAACTGATGTCCCGAATAGTTACCGTGGCCTTCCACAGTGCTGGGGTGCAGCTGCAGTGTAATCAGAATTCATCATGCCATTAGCAGAAGGACAACAGGAAAGGAGACACTTCCCCCCGCATCCTGGGGCTTGAACAACCAGAGCTGTGAGACGAGGCTCAGCACTGACAGCCTCAGCCAAGCTCTCAAAGTTTACGTGGTTTTGGGTTCAGAGCTTGCAGTTTCTTTCAATACAACTCTATATTTGCACTTTCAATTTTATCTTCTGCTAAAGATTTCCATTATATTTTCCTCTCTGAGGGTGTTGGAGGTGCTGGAAACAGGTCTGCAGTGAAAAGGAACAAGAGGGACCCAGAGTTCTTCCCCCCCTATTTCTAACTGCTGGATACTTTCCTTTTTCTTTTCCTTTTTTTTTTTCCAAGAGGAGGTCACTCCACTGCCCAGCACGGCTGCAGCCATGCTCCAGCCACGCTCCAGCCACATTAATCCCTGCCCTGCTGAGCTGCTGGAAAACAGGAATTCATCTGGCACCAGCAGAGGAAAGACAGAAGGAAAAATGAAGGGGGGAAAAAATGAATAAACAAATAATTCAGGCAGAGGATGAATACTTGAACAAAGCAGGGCCTGTGTGCAAGGGAACACTGGGCTGCTCTGGAACAGAGAAGAGCACCAGCCCACAAAGGTGCACATTTATCCAGGCAGACTCAGTGCTCCTGCCTGGCACTGAGCAGAGCTGTCCCCAGGCACCTGGACATCCGTGCCCTGGGTGGGACCTGCCCCCAGCCTGGAGCTGAGTGCCTGGCACGGACCCTCCCGTGGGCACACGCCTGGGTCTGTGCCAGTCAGGTCAGCTGCTCCTGGAGAGGCACTCAGCACAACTCCTCCTTCCCCAAGTGTCTCATGGCCCCCATCCCAGGCCTTAGGATTTTCGGAGTAACTTCTGAGGGCCACCCCTGAGGGCTGGGTAAAGGACCCACATGTGGAAAAGGCCCTGTGCTTTAACTTCCATCTCAAAAACCCCTTTTCTCTCTTTGTCCCGAGCCAAGCTTTGAAGGGGTGGTTTTTTTCCTGCTGCACATGCCAAAACAAGCTCAGGAACACAGAAAACACTTGAGCAGAGCCTGGTGCTGGAGGGCAGGGCAGCACAGAGCCCACAGGGGCCCCCCACACTCGGACAATGTCTTAAGACACACTTGATGTTAGTTTCTTTTCTGGGATGCCTCCAGCTTCTCCTTCACTGGAAAAGGAAGCTCGTTCATTATGTATCACAACAGCATGTTAACAGCTCACAGCCCGAAATGAAGCAAGTGCAGAAAACACTTTCATCACCGTTTCCGTCTCATCAGTTGGGAATTTGCTGGCACTCAGTGGAGAGGTTTTCCCACCCGTTTACCATACAGATACCCCAAAACAGTAAGTGGAAGAGTGCCTGACCAGGTACAACGCAGAAGATCAGTTGTTCCCCCAGTGCCACGCCCCACGGTCTGTGCCAGGAGCGCTGCTGTCACCGGGAGCCGCTGCCCTGGTGCCTCTGAGCAGCCCCGGCCCGCGGTGCTGACGCCTGATTGACCTGTCAGGAGCATCGAGGCCTGGGCTGAGCAAAGAACACATTAATAAATCTTGATATCAGTGTTTTATCAATGTGGTCTTGTAAGTTTACGAGCATTTGGCTTTGTTTTACACCAGACAGCTCCACGCTGCTCCAGAGCAGGCTGCCAGATGTGCAGCATTTCCCTCTGCAGCCTCATTGCTTGTGACGGGTCAAGTCCAACGGGAACCTCCTGGGGAGCCTGACTGCTCCTGGCTGCCCCACAGCTCCTCTGGGCACTGCTCTCCCAACAGGCTGGCCACATCTGTGACCTCTTTGGGAGTTACTGTGCTGACAAGGTGCTGCTGCCAGCCCGCATCTGGGCCTGGGACCCAGCCATGGTTGCTCACAGCCATGGGTGCTTACGTGGCTGCTGAGTCACTGCAGAGCCAGGCTGTGACCTCTCCTAACCTCTTCTCACAAGTCCATGGGAAGAAAAGGGCTGTGGCAGTCAAACCTGCCACAGGGAATCTACTGCCTCTACAGAACCTCAGAATCAGCAAGGTTGAAGAGACCTTGGAGATTATCAAGTCCAACCATCAACCCAGCACCACCATAATCATCCCTAAACCACATCTGCAAGTGCCACATCCAGATGGCTCTTGAACACTTCCAGGGATGATGACTCCAACCCCTCCCTGGGCAGCTTATTCCAAGGGTGAAGAAATGGGAGTGAGCTTTGGAGAACCTTATTACCTATATTTCTAATGAGGCTGCAAGCTCCAATCCCCAGCAAAAGGACAATTATCAGTGCCTGGGCCACCTTCTGAAGACCAACCCGGCACTGTTGCCACTGTTGCTTTTGGGAATTGTTTGAAGATTGGGAAGGCACTTGCAGCAAACATGACTCTTCTGCTGTGCCTTCTGCGATCACCTAATGAGTTCTGCATCAGTCTCCTCAAAAATGCTGGGGCAGGACCTGGATGAGGTCAGAGCCCTTTGCTACAACCCCCACATCTGTGGGGCTGCTTTGAACCTGCCTCTCAGTTTTATCACACTGGCATCTTCTTCCCACCATAGAGCACTCAGGAAACCCTAGATGCTGGTGGAAAGCTGATCAAGTGCTATCTTTGCAGCCAAGCCCAGCAATCTTCATCCTGCAGGAGTCACGTGCACCCTCCCCAGAGCCTTGCTCAAGGGCTTTGTCTGGATCAGAAGGAAACCTGCACGTTTAACCCTCCCATTTCAGGCTGCAATAGCTCTTTATTATCTTATCCATAAATCTGAGCACCTCTCTTTTAAACACCCAAAGAGAAAACTTCAGAGCAACGTGAAGGTAGGCATTTTATTGTAGTGGGAAAAAACCATCCAAAGGGAAATTGCCATCTTGGCAATCTATTACAAAAACCAACCCAAGGGAGAGTTCTTGCCCAAGTCCCTGTTTCATGTGCCACACAGCCCAGCTGAGTTACAGAAACAACAGACCCTCAAAAGCTGCCGACAGCTGAGTAGTTTAAAGTTGCTGTAAGGCAATTTTTTGGCAAGTGGTCATGTAATTGTTTGTTCTGGACATCTGCATTGACTGCAGGAGTAGTGAACACAAGATTGTAGGCGTTTTGCTTGAATGTAGAGCAGAAGGCAGTGAATGGTCTCTGTTTCCCAGCAGTCTGTCCCAGCTTGGGCTCATCTACAAGAAATCTCTATTTTTAGTCTTACAACAGGTGGCTTAGGGCAAAAGCAGGTGTTGCCTATTGCCCTTTTTGTAAGGCCTTTGGAGATGCCCAGTCCCAGGCTACCAAACACCTCAAGGAGAGGAGGGGGCTCCTGGATTGGCACATCCTGTGAGCAGACCCTGGAGATGGGCAGGGAAAAGCCTGCATGGATACGTGCATCCAGGGAATGTCAGCATCTCCAAACTGCCTTTTCCAGTGACATCTCCAGACCAACTTTTGTTACAAGGTGTATCTTTTGTTATACCTCCTTAAGTTACAAGGAGGGAAGAGAAACAGGAATTAATAGACTTGTGGATGTTTCCAAGTGTCAGTCACTGACAGAGGAAGGCAGATGTCAAAGGCTCGGCTGCCCAGACTTTGGACAGCAAGGAGTGTGTTCGGCATATTAGGACCAGAAGAAATTCCAAGAACTGGTTTATTGTTGGGTGAATATGATTATATTATTAATAAAGAAGCAGACAGGGCAGAAGTGGTCAATAAACATTTTGTTAGGAAACTCAGCTAGTGCGCTCAAATCAGATGAAGGCAGTGAAGACATCTGAGGATTTCTAGGCACAGGGAGCATTAAACAATCTAAAATCTAACAGCCTCTGGGTGCCTTGTGTTCCTACACTGTGAGAATTGCCAGGAGAGATCCCTAATTTGTCAGTAGGAATGGAGAAAAGTTACCAGAGCAGGAAAATCGTGGAACTCTGGAAATGCTGTAGATTATATCCACACTCACCCAGAGCAAGCAGGACTTGTAACTACAGGTTACTTAACCTGACGTCAATCTCAGCAGAAAGTCGGGGAAGTTAATATAGAATTTGATCAATAAAATATTAGAGGATGGGAATAAAATTAACTCAAGTCACAAATGTTTTGTTCAGAGTCTTGTTGAGCAAACATTGATATTTTTTTTTTAGGTTTCATAGTGTTGTTTCAATTGACTGACTCAGAGCCAGAGCCTCTGGGCAAACAGGGCTGCTCCATGCAGCAGAAGCCTCCCAGGACTTCCCCTGCCCTGGCCCCAGGTGACCAGGGACACTGTCAGGTGACTGTCCCCAGTGCAGGGGCTGAGAAATGGCCACCAGACAGTACATGGGTTATCACAGCCCAACCAGACCCTCACTGCCACAGAGAGCTCCTTCCCATTGGTTTGAGGGCAATGAATCCCATCCTTGGCCTAGGCTGATCCTCTCACAGAACCACAGGATGGGGCAGGTTGGGAGGGACCACAGTGGGTGATCTGGTCCAACCTCGCTGCTCTAACAGGGTCATCCCAAAGCACGGGGCACAGGATTGCGTCCAGATGGCTCTGGGATATCTCCAGTGAGGGAGACTCCACAGCCTCTCTGACCAACCTGTTCCAGTCTCAAGCAGACCTCGGAGTACTGGGTTGCACCACTGACAGAAACGCATGGCAAAACCTAAGAAAATTGGAGCTTTATCACCGAATTGCAGTAGGGAAGCCCCCCCCAAAGAACACGTGATGGTGGAGACACTCCTCACAGCCACCACTACCATCTCCACTGCCCCTCAGACCACAAACGCCGCGCGACACCGCAGCCAATCCCGCAGAGGAAACAAGAAGCCAAACAGAAGTTTGGCCTCGATCCACCAAAAGCAGGGGCTCATCTGTAAGTGTTACGAGGTGTTCCCATCCCACGTTATGGCCGGACTCCAATTTGTGCAGAAGCTGAAATAATGGCTTTTATTAAAGGAGGCCGAGGCCGGCCCTTGGCTCTCCTGCATGAGCTTCCAGAAGAGCAGAGGAGTGATGCTCAGGAGGAGACTGGAGCTGATGGGGCCAGAGAGCTGAGCTTCCAGTTGCTCAGGTAAACCCAACTTGAAACAAAATTTTATTGAAATTAAATTCTCCTTGCACAGATTTACATGTGAGCAGCTCAGAATTTTAATTGCAAGCAGAGATTGATTAAGATGCGTATTTGAAAGGCAAGGCAGAGCGAGCCTGGTGGCCCTCAGGTAGCACTCCATAACGGGACAGAGAGCCTGGGCTGGCCCTCGGCTCTGCAGCAGCCTCACCTGTGGGCAGCACAGGCAGGATACTCATCTCCTGGAAAGGCTCCAGGACTCATCCAAAGCCATTCCCGCCTGGAAAACAGGGGAAGCTGGGAGGCAGCCAGGGAAGCCCTGCAAACACCGAGTGTGGGGTACCACGGCTCACTGTGCCCTTCCTGGATGGGAGAGGAGGCAAAACTCAGCAAGGGCTGAGTTTTGGGTGGGTTTTCTTAATTAAGAGCCTTTTCTGGTGCTGCAAGGTCATAGAGTCATTTAAACCACGGCACTTTCACTGCACCCACTATGGCCAGTCTATTTGTAAATTATTTAATAATAAAAAATAAAAACACCTCTGTAATCAACCACCCCCTTCACTGCCAGCCTGACACAAGACACTCACCCCCAAACAGGCACAAATCCCCAGAAAATGAAATCCAGCAATTGTAAGATTCAACTTCAAAGACATTAAGAGATATAACATTTTATTTGCCTTCTGCTTTTTAACTTTTGGGGTCCACTCAGGTAATGCTTTTGAATTTTTAATTGAAAATAAAAGCAAGGCTGCTTCTGCTGTCATTTCGCTTTGAAGTTGGACATTTAAGTATAAAATCTGTTACCTGAAGACTCTGCTAAAGCTATGAGTTTAGGAAAACTGCCCAAAACATATGTCTCAGCAGATCTGGACACTTATTTTTGGTTTGAGCTGGTTTTATTTTGCCTAAAACTCTTCCCATACATTCTTTCAGCAATTTTAAAGTAATTTTGATTTCCATGCAGCTTTTCTTTTTGCATTTTAAATTTAAATCAGAATCATGTAATCCCAGAATGGTTTGGGTGGGAAAGGACCTTAAAGCCCATCCCATCCCACCCCCTGACATGGGCAGGGACACCTTCCACTGTCCCAGGCTGCTCCAAGCCCTGTCCAGCCTGGCCTTGGACACTTCCAGAGATGGGGCAGCCACAGCTTCTCTGGACAACCTGTGCCACAGGGAGGGATTTCATTAAATTTAATGCATTTGGTATCATGAGGACAAATTGCCTCCATTTCCATCCAGTCCCGACCCCCTCCTCGCTCAGCCCCTTCCCACTGTCCCTGTGACAGCTCACGTGTCCAGGTGGAGCACTGAGGAGATGGTTCCACTGACACCTGGGAGAAGAGCAGGGCCAGGGGCTGAGCTTTCCTAACACCTTTGGTGCCAGGTGGGGGTCGGTGCCCACCTTGGCAGAGCCCTGCAGTTCCCACGGGCCCTTCCCCAGGCAAGCAGCGCTGGGGGCTGTGGCTGAGAGCGAGCACAAGCCCCCAGTGCCCCTGCTCCCTGCTAACCACAGCAGCACACCAGCACCCGGCAGTGCGGCTGTAATGGGATCCAGCAGCAGAATGCTCTTTCTCCTGGAGGACTGTTCTATTTCATTGCTGAAAGAACTCGAAACTTTTGAAGCCTCGCCTTAATTTTCAATGAAAAGCATTTGGTTCCAGGGTGACAGACGAGGCTCTTCAGAGCTGTTACCACCTCAGGTAATTATAAAATGACGGAAGGGAAAGGGAAAAAAGTGAGTGAGCCCCAGATTAACACCCAGTGTGTTTGTGCAGGGCTACAAAGGCGCTTGCACGGCTGCCTGCACGGAGAGCTCGGCTACAACAGCTTCCGGTTGGAAAGAAAATTGAAGGAGGATGGAAGTGAGGAAAGAAGAAATTGCAATTAAAAACTGAAATGAATTCCAAAATAACATATGAATGGAATGCTACAGAATACTTTCAGAAAAAAAAAAAAAAAAAGGAAAAAGGAGACTTTTGTAGCAAACTGAAACCGGCCCAGATTGGAAAAAAGAGTCAAAAAATGCTTGTGCAAGCTTGGGGCTGGCTCAGGCCCCAGGAGCTGGAGGAGGGCTGTCCTCTCCCTGGGAAGCAGGTAAATCTCAGCAAATTGGAATTTCACTTTGACACTTCACTTAATGTACTCTATGTATAACTAGGGGGAAAAAATTAAAGCAAGACAAAACCAGGCAAACAGGCTGAGCAGAGCCCTGTGAAATGAAATGGTTCCAGCAGGAATAATTTGCAGAATCCCAGAATGGTTTGGGTTGGGAGGGACCTTAAAGCCCATCCTGTTCCACCCCCTGCCATGGGCAGGGACACCTTCCACTAACCCAGGCTGCTCCAAGCCCCGTCCAACCTGGCCTTGGACACTGCCAGGGATGTGAAGTGGTGAAACCCAGGGATGTAAGAACACACAGACCATACAAGAAACATATGGAGTAGAGGTACAATCCCTTGGTAAGAGATAAAACACAGCAGCTCTCAGTGAGGAGAGGTGAGCCCCGAAGTGGGACCACGCACTGCATGACTGAACAGGGCAGAAGCAGCAGACAAGGGGCATCACCGAGTTCAGTAGCCTTCAACTTTGGATACCCTGCCCCTAAATCTAAATTAAACCAGAATAAAATGCGAGATTACTAGCCTATAGGTCCACATAATAAATTCCTCCTGAATTCAGCCTCCTGCCAGCAGAGTGTTTATAGCAGTACATGGGGAAAAGCTTGGAAATTCTGTAGCTGGAGTGGCCGCGCCCAGTGCCAGCCGCCAGCGCCCACGGGCACCAGCTGTGCCCACCCATCCCAGCCCGGAGTGGTGCACACAGGGGCTGATGGCAAAGAAAGGGCCTTTAATAAACCAGCAGCATAATCCAGGACTCTGTCCTCTTTATTTTTTAATAGAAGCCTTTCACGATATGGAACTAATTATCGCCATCTGCCGTCCCCGGTCTTATATTTCCTCTCTCACAGCTCATTCTTCAAAAACTCAGTAGCTTCCTCCCTTTACATTTGTAAATGCTGTTGACTATGGATAAAATCCATGTTTACTTTGTATTCAGGACCCATAGGAAAGCTTGTTTTAATCATCAACAGATGTTACATTCTGCTCTGCTGTGCTTGGCACACAACTTCAGAGGGAAATAAAAGAAAAATCTTTATTTTAAATTTAAATTGTAGATTGTTACAGACTAAATAAAATGCCAAATTGTTATTGGAAACAACATGGCCACTGTAATAACTGTAACTGACATTTACTTTTTACAATTAGGGGTTTTTTCTGGTGCTGTTTAACACAAGATGGTTTCCACATTTTGCAAAAGACTTTCTTTCCCTTTGCTCTGAAATGATTTGCAATCAAGCCACAGACATTTGTAATTTATTTTTATTTAATACTTTCCTACGAGCTTATGAAATACTGGGATTATTATGCTATATACAGTAGATAGTTTTTGAATACGTACTCTCCCTCCGGACTCATATTTCAATACACATTATCCCCTTGAACTCATTTATAAACACCCATTATTCCCCCAGACCCCGCTATAAACATGGAATATCTCCACGGACTGTTCCAGCCTTATGGTCCTTTTTATCTCTGGCTTCTTTCCTATTTATATCCATCTTTGATGTCTGATCCGCGCTGCCCCCGCCGCGTGCCCCGGGGGATGCGGTGCCCTCCCGGCCGCTGGCAGCGGGACCCCGCAGGTACGGCCGCTGCCTCCCTCCCGCTCCCTCCGCAGCTGCCGGAAAGCCCGAGCTGGCGGCAGCGGCTGGCTCGGGCACCTGCTGCACGTGCGGGGATGGCGGCATCCCGACCTTCCCCGCTGATGGCATCCGCTGCTTCTCCCGCTGTCACCGGGGGAGCACTGGCAATGTGATCCTCGAGCCTCCGCTGCCTGAGCGTTCATTCCTCACCCAGTCACTAAAATGCTGCTTTCTTTGAGTGTTAACTTCTCATTTCAGTTTGATTTCCACACCGCTGCAGAAACTAATTATGGAGTTATTTAGAGGTTTGGTATTGCTCAGAAGCAAAATGGAATAAAATGTTTGAGCAGGAAAAACTGAAATATTAGTCAGGATACTCTTCATTGTACCTGACTATGAGAGTGATTGTGAGGGGACATCTTCCACTAGACCAGGTTATTCCAAGTCCTGTCCAAACTGGCCTCGGACACTTCCAGGGATGGGGAGGATGGATTTCATGCCAAAAGAAGTTTTAAACTCAAGCTTTTTGCATCCATGAGCTTATGCATCAGAGTGTCCAGGAGTTTTTAGAGCATAAGGGAGCAGAAGGAGCTGTGCTAGACCTGGATGACATGGTGACACTGCTGGGGCTCTGAAGGGTCAGAGGTGGGGGTTTAGATGATAATTTACAACAGCACAGCGATGCACACCAATGTCCGATGTTGCACATATTTGGGAAAATATTAAGCACAAACAAGTTTAAAAAAATTTCCTTATGAAATTCTGTGATCTAAAAAAGAAATCTCAGGAGGAAATAAATCCTTTTCTTTTAAAAATTGCAAACTTCAGCACAATGCAAACCAGCTTGGAAAGCACCAGACGGCTATTTTACATCACTGGTGAATACTGTTACGAATTAACAGCTCATTAAGAAAAAAAGCTTTGCAAACCATGAATCTCAAAAGAAAGTCAGAGAAACTGTCATCTGCAATCTCCAGTGTGTGAATAAATCTAAAATCCATCAAGGGACAGAGTTCTTCCGAGAGCCAAACAAACAGGTGTCCCCTGGCCTCCTGACCCCGACATCAACAGCGCAATAAAACTCTTCCCAGTCCAGGACCAAACCATTTGATACCAGTACATGGGATAATACCTGCTCCTTAAAACACGGAAACGCGGATAACAAATGCCTCTAAAGTCCCAGAAGAAACAGAGACGTGCACTGTGAAGTATCCCCCCAGGAATCCTGTAAATCATACCCAAATTTCACTTGTCCTGGAACAGGTTTGAAAATCTGTTTGTGGTTTCTCCTACATATTTTAAACTGTATCTGGTCAGTTCAGAAATGAAAGAGTCCTTCAAACTCCAGTGGAAAGATCTCTGTACGTGTTATTTTTAAATAGCCTTAAACTGCAGACAAATTTGCTCTGCAAACTCAAGTATTTTTATGGTTTTAAAAAATTGACCCTTTTTTAATCACATTTGATTGATCTGTACAGTAAAGTGCCTTTACTTCATCCATTCATTTCTCTGTGTCAGATTTGTTCGCACTGGCACCCAACGGGCAGTGCTACGATCGTCCTGTGTTATTCTCTGTTCCCTGAGCTCCAGCATTCCCAGTGCAGCTGCGAATCTTTGGGCACCCAAATCATCTTGGGGCAGCTGAAAGCACCACGAGCTTCTCCTGTTGGCTTCCATGAGCCTGGTCTTTTCTCAGCACCAGAGGTATGAAAACCTCTGCTCATGCAGATGGTGACCCACATTTAATTTCCATGACTACCTTTCCATCCATCCATGGATTCCTCTGCAGTTGAAATGTAACATCAGCTTGGAAAGCTATCCCAAGATAACCTTTGGTGTCACTTCCAAAAGAGCCCCTCTGATTGAGGGTGAGAGCTACATCTTTGTAGCTCGCTGGGTTCACTTGGCATTGCAGCACAGCTCAGCCAGAGGAGGGTTTTTACCAGCACAAGTTTACTGCAGTTTATTAATAGGAAACCCTTTCTCTCCACTGCCACTTCTCCCAGCTCCTCGAGGTTTATCCCATCACTACCCTAACACAATGTTCACACACAGATATGGTAAACACCAAATAATAAAACACACACGCCAATGTTGTGACATGCACAGGAGGCAGCAAAATTAAGAGCTGGGAGTGTCACTCCAGCCCTGCACCACACCACGTGTGACACGGGATGCCACTGCCACATAAAGCATGGGAGATTTAAGAGAAGAACAGACAGGAATATACAAAAAGGCACAAGCATCAAGAAATTTTTTTTATTACATTTTCCTGACAGTTCCTCACATTTATTTTCTATACTGTTTCACCACTGAAGAAATCCCTGTGCAATTAATGATGATGGACTAAAACATCAGGAAAAACTTGAGCTGGTAGGACTGAGTTGTTCAAGAAAAAGGAAATTATGAGAGGTCGTGTTTATTCAGAAACAAAAGTGCCTTGTTAATTCACAGGACTCAAGATAATGTGATGATTTGATCTGACACTTTGCTTATTACAGGCGACCAGAATCTTCTGTATTATTTCCAGTTTAAAGCTCAATAGTTGCACTTGAACTGCAGGTTTAGAAAATCATCCGCTCTTGATGTTAAAATATCCACCCTAATGGCCATTAAGTTGTTCCAGTGATTAATCACCTTCCCTGATTAACACGTACATTATTTCTAGTCAAATTTTTGTCTACCTTTAATTCAATTCACTAAATCTCATTGTGTTTTTTTCTTCTACTCTTAAGAGCCCTCTATTCGTTAATTCTTTTTGGCCGTGTAGGCACTTATTGACCAAGTTCAGCCATCTCTTTAGTGCCTTTCTGATAAGAGAAGAGGCTTCATTTTTTTTTTTTATCTGTCACCATAAGATAAATTTTTCATTTATTTAATCACCTCTGTGGATTTTCAGTGCATCTGTTTCAGTGCCTTTTTGCAAGTGTCAGGCCAAGAAATGGACAACAGCACATGAAGGCACCAGAGGAGCTGCAGGGACTCCCAAGATTAGCTAAGGGGAAATTATCAGCATACAAAAACCTTTCAGAAATTATTTTTAATTTTTCAAAAGAATCATGTACTTATAAAGTGCATTTCAACAAAAGGCAGTATCATTTGTTTTATATAAACAGACAACTTTGAAATGCATTCTCTTTAAAAATTATACCACTTCTTCACATCTTAATTAATGCCAAAACTTGATTTTCTTTCTTAGCAGTGTATTAGAAAACTGCTATTAATGTAATTTAATTTTTGTAAGGAGCAGCATTTGTTTTCTATTTAAAAAAAAATAGGTGGTTCTGAAATGCTGGTCTGTCAACATCGCTTAGAACGTTCCCATTCCATGCCTCTACGTAATAAATTAAATCAGAGTTTTAATTGTGCCCATGCTTTGTGGTTCCTGGCAGTACAAAAAGATCTTCTGTGAATTCACATCCCAAAAAGTCCTACTGAGTGATTAATTACTGGTCTGGAAGATATAAATATGCTTTTCAGGGAAGTCAGTATGGACTGCTGGAAGCTTTGGTCTTATATATGGCTGTAGGTGTCTCTCGCCCAGCAGACATCACCCTAATTCAAACAAGATCCCAGTTCCAGTATTTACTGGCAGTACAAACCCCTTCCCTGCCCTCCTGCCCTATTTAATTCATACAAGGTTTATAGATTTGAAAGTGAGGAACACGAGATATGTTTATTCATATTTTAGGTTTCTCTGAGTTTTCCTCAGCCTAGAAGAAGCCACCAGCACGGTGTCTTCAGTCCTGCACGTTCTGGACAGCGCAGCTCCTCCAGAACATGTTCTAATCAGCATGGGAGTAAAGCCCAGCCCAGCTGTGGCTCCCAACCCCATGGATTATTTTCCTCCCCACGACTCAGGGCTGTCACAGCCGGTGGCTTTGCTCCCTCCTCAAACTCTTTCTCTGCTCCAAATCAATTCTCAGGGTAGCTGGTGGTATTTGCAGTCTGCCCTCGGTGTGTCATACGATAAACACACAAGGAGAGGAGCTTTATTTCCCTTCCCACCGGAGCACCATCAATATTAAAACCGAAACTATCCCACCTGCACATCTGGAGCAAGGCAGTGCCACCCCAGCCAGGCAGCAGGGTTCAGCTGGAGCTCCCATCACCCCAGGGGAACATCCCCCACCCAGCAGGGTGAGGAGCAGCAGGCAGGAGATCAGTCAGCAAAAGGAAAACTGATCAAAACCAGCAGCGATTTGAAAGGACCTGGAACCAGTAATGCAATACTGAACTTCTCACAGTCGGGCCACCAACACAAGGCAAAGCAACCCAAGTGGAGATTACTGCCTAATGGCCTGGCAGAGGCGGCTGAGGGATCACAGTCCAGCTCCTTGCCGCAAGGAACACCATTTATGTCACTACAAGCAAGAACATGACAAACAAAGACAAACAAAGACTAACTCCATCCTTCCTCTTTGAAAAGGTCTGTTCGTAGTCAAGGAACAGAGTGAAATGTGAAAGAGAAATGTGTTCCTGTTTGGGGGATGGAAGACAAGAGTTTTGCAATCCTCTGAGCACCAAAATTCACTGAAATCACCGGGGCCATTGTGATTGCTCATTAACAATACACATCTTCCAGCTGACATTTTTCATTTGGACCTTGTGAAAACCACAAATCAAACATACATAAGAAGGTAGCCAACTTCAACCGAGGAAAGGTCTTTAAAAAACAAGAAAGAAAATAAACCTTTGATAAAATAATTGCTTCTACTGTTATTTTTTTTGCTATTGCTTCAAAAACAATTTCTCTTTCTTTCTTGTTCATCTATCTGGTGTCCTGCTGGTGTGCAGATGAAAGGTCCAGTCTCTTTAAAATTTCATGCAGGGCTCTTCAGAACATCTCAGTTTTAAATGCCCATGGCAAAGACAACAAAATGTACCAGTAAATGGGAAGCAGATGAAACCCCTGTTTATACACTCCATAAAGGTAGTGTGTGTGACAGGGTCTGTTTTCACACCCACGCAGACTGGTAAGAACCATCCATAAAATCACTAAACCACATCACTTCCATTCACCCAGCACTGACCACAACTCAGCACCCCAAAAACTACCTGGGACTTGGCAAACCCAGGTGGGTACAACTCTATCACCTGGTAAGGAAAGTTTTTTTTTCTTCCTACCCTTCCAATACGTGAAGGACCTGACAAGAAAGATGCAGACTATTTACAAGGAATGACAGAACAGGGGAGAATGGCTTCCAACTGCCAGAGGGCAGGGTTAGATGGGGTATTAGGAAAAAAATCTCTGCTGTGAGGGTGGTGAGGCCCTGGCAGAGGATGCCCAGAGAAGCTGTGGCTGTCCCATCCCTGGAAGTGCCCAAGGCCAGGTTGGACGGGGCTTGGAGCAGCCTGGGACAGTGGAAGGTGTCCCTGCCCATGGCAGGGGGGGGGAGGAGATGGGCTTTAAGGTGCTTTCCCAACACAAACCAGTCTGGAATTCTGTGGTATCACTGACATTTCCTTCAAGTCATTTTTCTACTCACTAAGAGCATGTTTTGACCAAATTCAAGACAACAGATTCTCACAACGTACATTAAGTTTCTACAGCTCGTGGGCCAGCATGGTAACCACCACCATCTAAGGCTGCAGCGTTCAAGTCTGACAGGTTTGTGTGAGTTCAGAGCACCTTTTTGCATCTAATAAGGCTAAAGTACTTTGCCAGAACAGTCACTGAATTTCCAACCGGAAGCCACAGCATCTGTTTCCTATATCTCTGCTGTTGCTGCTCTCATTTACAGTGTTCACAACTCTGAGCACTCTTGAGAAGATATTTCTCAGCTCACTGTGGAGTTGAAGCAGACGATTCACATCTGTGGTGCTGAAGCAACTTGGGACGGACCAGTGGACTCCCTGCCCGAAAGTGGGAACATGTATAATTAAAAAAAAAGACCAAAAAACCACACAAAACCCATCAGAGGAACCAGCTGTCAAACACTGAGACACTTGAGGAAGAACAGAAATTTATGGACTATTTTTCAGAGAAATATTCCAATATCTAATGGCAATCTAAATTCCCCTTAGGAACAGGGTAGTTTTAGGTGCATAAACTCGTTGTGAGTGGAGTTACGTTTTGTACACTAACAATGAAAAGAACAAAAACTGTATCAAAGTAGGTGAGATGGAAGGTTTGGACTCTCAGCATCCTGACACAGAAAATGTTACCCTGCAGGAGTCACTTGCATTAATCAAAGCACTCTGGTAGTGAATCGCACACTGAGAACAAGGGCCAACCACTCAGTGGGACCAGGTGTGATGAGGATTGCTCAAAGTGAAGATGATTCAACCACGACACATCTCTGCTGCAGTCTAGAGGTCGAGTTTGGGGAGCACTGTGTATCACCCCCAAGGAAACTTGTCAGTATCCGAAGGAGCTGCTGATCAATAGCCTCATCCTGGATAACCTTGTGCCAAGGCAGTTCCAAGGAGACAAATCAAAATCATCAGATATTCAACAGAGCAGCCTTGTAGATGAAGGATGGTATCACAGAGTGACACACGAGTGAGTCATGGGCTACTCGATGTGCAGAAGTGAGTCATGGCTCAGTAAACAGGCTTGCTCTGGCCACATCCCTTTGTCACATAGTGCTAATTAGACCAAACCCCCCTAATTGCATCAGCCACGGCAGAGGAAACAATCAAACTCCTTCAGTCAAGCCTGAGCTCCTGCATCCAGAACGCCACCACCCCACGGGATTTTGCAGCCTAGTGCTGTGAGGTTATGAACAGGGATATGAAGCACAAACCACTTTTCTGTATTACCGAGTAACTACAGAGGTGAAAAATCCCAGAGAGCCCCAACTGGGAATGAGTCCATTGTGATTTGCTCCACAGGATTTAATACACACAAGTCCTGCAGAACCATTCTCAGGAGTCTTTGCCCCAGCTGGGGTGGACGCACGTCACTTTGGGCTTTTAAGGCTGAAAATAACACCGATGATTTTACACAATAATCGGACCAGTGCAATATTTCCACCCAAATGACATCTGTATGACCATAATGGAAGGTGTAAGTAAAAGGAAACCTCTGTTATTCATCCCAGATTTAATCAAATGAGAAGGATAAATGGTGTTTCCTTTGACAGTCGTGTCTATGGTACATTACCTGCTGTCACACCAGAACAGCCTTAATACAAAATGAAGAACTCAGAGCTATTTTCTGTAAGTAGAGAAGTAACTTGGGGTTATCCCTTTAGCTTATTCATGCATTATGGACTCAATAGCTCAGTCTTGGTTTTTCATATGTTACTACTAACTAGACATGGTGTAGCCAGAGGCAGAAAGCAATCAGAAGAACCAGAAAGATCCAGAGATCCCCTTCCACAGGACCCTGCTCATTGCCCAGCTGGACCCTCACTGCCTCTGCCCAAGAGACACCTCTGGGCATAAAATTAGTACAAAACCTGTGACAGTGCTGGGCCCACCTGGGCACAACCACCTGACCCAGGAGCATCCTCATTAGAATCCTCGTTAGCCGCCCTGTGTAATTAGCTCCAGGTAGTTGAAAGCACATTTCTGCTTGGCCTTTCTACATCTGTGTTTTCCCCAAAGACTTAACTACCTGGTTTAATGCTCAAACACTAAAACTCAGCTCTCCTTCCATAAAGTATTTTAATCTAAAAATAATTTGAACCATATTTGTTTTTAAGAACTTTCACCCTCCCAAAAATAATGTTTAAAAGAAAGCAACTTTAACCATGAATACAGAGTAAATAATTACTGTTGCTTTCCTTGCAGATAAATCACTTCTACTCTGAATTTTTTTTTTTTTTAAAGATCAAAAGTAATATTAATCATGCTGGCCAGGGAGCAAAAGGACATTCCCAGACATTAACTGCCTTCCAAATATGAAAAACATATTAAATATCTCTCTAAAACAAGATGTTTTCCTCATGTTTCCTTTGGGGAAAGCTGCTGGGCACATTCCTGCCTGGGCTAGGCTGCCCCGCACACCTGGCATCCGGCAGGCTCTGGCCCTGGGATGAAGATGCTCTGGTGGCACCAGGCCACCTCACCTTTACACAAGAATTCTGTGCTGGGAGTGGTCCTGACTGTGCAAATTGATTTTTCCCAACCTTTTGCAAGAAAGCACACACGTGGAAACTCCCACCCATCTGGCTGCCACCACTGCACACGTGGATCAAACACCACAGATTTTGCATTTATTTAATCATGATCTGTGATTTCTGTTGCCATGGGATCGGAGGCACGAAGGAGAGAAACCTGCTTGGGCAGCGTAAGGAAATACAATTAGGGCCAGTCCCAAAAAGACCCAGGAAGGCTGTTTTTCCCTCAGCCCAGGCTGGCCCGGAATCCCAGCACACCCTCAGTCACCCTGAGTGGCAGGAAGGTGCCGCCTGGGCGCACAGCTCCAGCAGCAGCCCTTAAGCCCACAGTGTGGGTTTGTCATCAGGACAGAAGAAGGGAGGCGATGCTGGGTGCTGGGCATCGCCCACGGAGTGAAGGCCATTAAGAGCACTACTTCTCCAGAGGGGTTTTATCCTTCCCCTTCCCACCCCCAAAGCCTTTTTAATGCTTTAGAGGCACATAAGAAAATACGGCTGCTTTCTTCCCTGAACGGGACTGGGGAAGCGCGGAGCCAGCGCGGCCCCCTCGGCCCCACGCCGGGACACAGCCGGTGCCGGCCGCGGGGACGGCCCGTGGCCGATGCCGCTGCTGCCAAGCCGCGCACCCGCTGCTGGTGCCATCCGGGACACCCGCTGCCGGTGCCATCCGGGACACCCGCTGCCGGTGCCATCCCGGACACCCGCTGCCGGTGCCACCCCGGACACCCGCTGCCGGTGCCATCCGGGACACCCGCTGCCGGTGCCATCCCGGACCGCAGTGCCCAGGTTCCGGAACGCGCCCTTGCCCTGGCCCTGGGAGCCGACACGTGTCGGACCGCACAGCTCCTGCCCGGCGCCTGCCGCCACACCACACCTCCGCGGCGAGGCTACTCCTGTTTTGCGCCCAAAACCAGCTCTGCCTAAAAGGAGATGGATGAGTTTGGTGTCCCAGCAACTGAGGCTTCTCAGCACCATCAGTAACTCCTCTTCCCCTTCATTTCCCTGCTCCCCCCAGCAGCAGGAGGGACACGCAGACAGGAAGGCTGCGGAGAAACGGCCAAATCTCCTGTTGGATTTGCTGCCTGTATTTCTCTGTTCCTGAAGTCCCCCTAATTACTTTGAAAGTCTGTGAATTCTGGTTGCAGAATGAGGGGTTTCTGTCAAAGCAATTTTCCAGAAAAAGCTGTTTCTCTGGAATAAGCTTCTCATCTGGTAATCCACCAGTGCCGCAGTCACCGGCTGGCCCAAAACAAAGGAATAAGGTTTTCCTCCCAGATACCCTGAGGAAGAATTTTATTAGCAGCATACATGTATGATTAGAATAACAGAAAGAAGAGTTTACTTGTGAAAGAATTGACATCCAACCAATACCTAAGTCCTCCAGGGACAGGGTAGATGCCTTTGAGCAAGAAGCTTTAAAAGAACTACCAAAAAGCACACAGGTCCCTCACTTTTTCCATCGAGTTTCTTCTCTGTCTCTCACTAGAATCCTTTTCTTTTAAAGTAATAGTATTTGAACTTGTACCAACTCCTAAAAATTAGGATTTTACATGTTTATCATCCCTCATAAGAAAAAATTCCCATATATCCAAGTGGGAAACAGCACACAACACAAAGTGATAAAACTTGGTGGAAAGCTCGTAACTGCGAATCTTTAAAATGTTTCATGTGAAAGAGCTGATAATGCAAAAGCAAACGGAGTGCGTGAGCATCCCGGGATTTGTGAATTAAAGCCATTCAGTACCTCACATCCAGTGTTACAGGTCCTGTTAGAGCAGCACTTGGCTGTCCCTGACTTACCTGGCCTCCCAAGCAGAGGTCTGCTGACACCGTGCCACGCAGCAAAGGTGGGTGCAGAGGTGCTGCAGCTGAGGGGTCTCACGGCACCAGGGCTGGCAGCGAGGCTCCCTCTGCACCCCACGTGTCCCAGCCGGCCCTGGTGGCACCAGTGGAGTTTGGGAGGTGTTTGGGATCACAGCAGGACAACCTGACAACGCCTGTCCTTGGCTGTGGCGAGAGCGCAGTCCTGAGGGGACCAGCCCAGTGCCCGGGCTGTTGGAATGTGTGCCCTTGGCTGAATTACAGCACCAAAAAAGGAGCCTGCAGGAATTATTGTTTTCTGGTTCACTCTTAGATTAATACTCAGAGATATACAGTCTCAAGTTATTTTCCAAACATTAGGAGTAGAAAAAACAAATATTTAATAAATTGATTAAACTTCTGTTGGGCAAAAGTACTTCAGCATATCCTGAGATCTGGGTGTGTCTGTGCCACCCCCAACACTGCCAGCAGACCTTGTGCAGAATTGCTACAGTAAAAATAAAAAAAAAGGGAAAATATAAATACGTGAGGCTTCTCCTCAACCTGTTTTCCTTTCCTAGGAAGGAGACAGTTATCCCTGCTCCAGCAGGACGGAGATAAGCACTCGCAGAATGCCCACAGGCTACAGTTTTTCATTTTCCTCTTGGCCGATCTACAACTAAGCTGCCAAAATAAACAAACTTTGCCTTCCAGTCAGGCTCAAAATGAACCAAACTGAATTTTTATGTCATAAAAGGAAGCAAAAAAATAAGCAGGAACAGTTAAAATGCTTAAAATATCAACACTTTTTTCCAGAAGGGAAAATAAATTTATGAAGACAAGCTATTAAGCGCTGATTTCAGACACTAATTACGCAGTCCCCAACACATCCATTGCAGTATCTCAGTCACAGTTCCTAAAGTCAATGAAGTGAGAAAGTTTGGCCTCGTGACATCAGGGACCAAACCCAGACTTCTTAGGTCAGAAGAGGACCAAGCACATATTTTGACAGCTACCTCATCTAACTTGGTCTCTGCAGAGCAACAGCTTCATTAAACGACAAGGGGTTTTGAGTGACATTTTTGTGGCCCAGTGAAAGCTCCAAAAAGAACTTGGAGAGGAATCCAAAGTCTCCTCACTAACTCATAGCAGCAGGGATGCCCCAGGGTCACCTGAGCAGCCAAGAGCCAGTCAGAGAGCTGGTATTGATATTTTCTGGAGACACTGAAATTTCTCCGGAGGATCCAGACTACTTTCAATATTAGACCTAATATAAACTTTAAATGATTAAATGTTTCATTGTGTACTGAAGACCTGAAGGATGAACTTTTCTAAAACGCTGAAAACACAATAAGCACTATGAAGACATAGACCCGGAGACTACCCCACTGCCCTGCCATGGTGCCATCAGTGCATTTCCCAGGGTTCTGGCCCAGCTCTGCCTCTGGCAGGCCAGGAACCCCAGAAAGAGCTCAGCCCAGCCTGTGCAGGCTCCCCCACACAGCAGCTCACACGTCCTGCGTGGCCAAATCGAGAGGTCTCCCTGAGCTGCTGCATCGTGCACTGCCTCCTGCAAGAGATTCCTCTGACCACCTGGCATTAAAAACTGGTCCTTTTAATTACCTCATGCAAATGACTTACTCTTCAGAGCTGGGAGGTGCCGTCCCCAGGAGGTAATGCCCATGCTGGCCACTGCAGCAGGATCGTGTACATGTGGAGCGTGACAGCTCCGGTGGTTTTGGCCACGGGACGGGGGGAGAGCACTGAAGATGGCTCCAGCACCCCTCTCACCCTGTTTTTACTGGGGACAAGCTCACCCAGACACCCAGCTCAAGGTTCCAGCAATGACAGGGCTGATGGCTGAGAAGTCACTCCCCGGAGGCACGGACTGTCCATCCCTGCACGTGTCCAGAGCAAGGTCTGGGCCCCGTTACGAACACAGGCGTTGATCCACGACGCGTTACGGAGCTCCCTGGGGACCATGGCCACAGCTGGAGGCTCCTCAAACAGGGGTGCCGAAAGCTTTGAGTCACACAGGCAGGATAATTTTCAATTTAATCTCATGGACATTCCAACTGACCCCTGCTCCTGACATTGCCATAATTAGAAGCGTTTGACATTACACTTTAACAACATTCTTCTTAGTTGGCATTTTTGTGAGCAATTAATAACCTTGACTAAAAATAAAATTTATGTATATATACACTGCGCTATGAAACCCACAATATTTTAAGATAGTGTTTCATCTGAATACTTTCTTGAGGTCATGTGAAACATCTATCTCTTTATATGGTTAACTAGAAGCAATGAGGAATCTGTCGTGATAACATGCAAATAAGTACGGTGCATTCATACGAGACCAAACACTAGAGTAATAAAAAGGAAGGAAAACTACACAGCAGGACAGATATTTCCAGCATTAATGTAGCATTTTCACCTGCTGTGCAGACACAAATTCTGTGTACATGAATTAACACTTGTTCTTATTTGTTTTCTCACCTTCTTTATAGACTAGAAGCCCTATGTGCATCTTTACTTTCAACTAATATTAAGAAGCATCCATGGCTGCAAAGATTATTTCCATTTATTCATGTGAAAAATGGGGTTGTTGTGTACACTTCCTGAGGGAAAAAAATTTAAAGAGTTATGCCAAAAACTAAGATGAAATGTCTGTTAGGCTCTCATCATTTTATCACCAAGATACCCTTAAAAAAAATGACTCTTACATCCAAGCAATGGTCACCCTATTGCCAATAATAAGGGCTAAATCAATTTAATCACAGAGCTTCTGTACTTGCTGGTTGAGCAAAGCTCAGCAGGAGCTCCTGGGCTTCATGGAGGTAGAGAGTGTCCTCTGATTTCTTATCTTAATGTTTTACATTAACATTCTTTTAATATTAACAGGAGCCTGAAAACAGCCCTGCATGTGCAACTGGATCATGTGCTTATTTCCATCAGCATTCCTCTCACAACCAGTTCCTTGTAGATAAGATTTCTAAAATAATTAATATTTTCATGGAGCCAGCTATGTTTTAATGTCAGAGACATGCAAGGAGATGGCTCTGAGGAAAAAAAAAAAGTCATTACCTGAACAGGTAATTTTTACTGAATTCCTGAGGGGCTGCAGCACACGGAATTCCCTCGGCTGGGCTGTGCGTTTGCTATCAGAACGTACTTGCATCGTACCTCACTCAGCTTGGCTCATAAAATCCGAGTGTGCGAAGTCTCCGGTGATAGAACAGTCCTGATTGCCTTTGCTCTGCTAATTAGCAGGGAACTAACCCTTGGAAGAAGTTTTTCCCAGTGAGTGCGCTAGGGCACACACAGTGCAGTAATAGCACCACAAGAAACTTGTGTAACAGAGAATTCTGGCTTCCAGCTTTCTTAAGCCTGACACAAAGCTGGAATAATTAGGGTGATAAAGTCGAAGCAGCCCGAGTAAATTCAGCTAAATCTGGTATCACCACAGTTGGGACACTTATTTGCATGTTTAAATTACTCAAGTGACTAATTTTATAATTTCCTTTTCAATTGCTGAATGCCTTACGTCTCAAACGAGACCCCTGGGAGGCAGAGGCACAGCACACGGTGTGTTAAACTTACAAACTTGTTATACTGCACCAGATTAGCATAATATTGCATACGTTATTCCTTATTTAATAAAAATTTAATTGTGCATATAATTTGATAATTCAATACCAGTAATTTGTTATACAAATCTAGAATGCACTCATTTGGTTTCTTCCTTGGAAAAAAGTTACCTGTGAGTTCTCTGTGACTAAACATTCTCACTAGAACTCCCAATTTTGCCATATTTTACCCGCAGCCTTCCTAAACACAACACAGCTCACACCCAGGGAAATCAAAGCCTTTCACTGGCACTCAGAAGTCCTTGAATCCAGCCCCCTGGGCTTTATGTGGAAGATGCAGAACACTGAGGCTGCAGCTCTTTGTTAATGATGTTCTGATGATACTCCTTGGGCACATCTTCCACGCAAAGCCAGGGAATGACCAAAGCCAGGAACGTGACCAGAACAAACGGCATTGGGTAGCCATTGGAGGCCAAGTTCTCCACACACTCTGATGCCATGTGAGGATTTCAATCACAGACTGCAAACAGCCACTGAAAACATCTTGAAAAGCATTTGGAAAATCCCATAGTTACATCATTCCCAATTACCATCCCTGGCAAACCAGCCTCTCCTCTGGTTTGTTGACATGCAGTTTGGTTTTCCATGTCCTGGGGGGAAATGGTGTTCTTGGGAACCTCCTAATGAAAGTAAAACTCACTCAACAGGATCACAGGAATGACAAATTCGTTCTCTTTTGTAGAAATTAGAAGAAAATATTTGTCTCATGTGTTCTACTGACATGTTATTTCTTCCCTGTTTTCTAGCTTGGCTCTCTGGAACGCATCCAAAGCTTCTGACACAAAAAGGACAACTCCAGCTCTCCAACCCCCAGGGCGGCCCCGGGGATATGACACCCACCCACCCTCCCCACTGGGTGCCAACATCGAGTCCCAGCAATGTATTTTAATTGAGAGGAATTACTCCACTAATAGAGGAATGCCAGAGAATGCATTTTTGCACTGAAAAAAAGTCCTAATAAACAGCCACCTCCACACAGGTGTTAAAACCATTAACCCCCACAGCTGAGAGAGGAAAGGGTCCTTTCTCTCACATAAAAGCAAACTTTTTGGAGAAGGCAGTTTTTGCAGAGCTGCATTAATGTCCTCCCACAAAGGTCAGTGCAGCTCAGCCCGGAACCTCCCGCAGCCTGCTGAGAAACCCTTTCCATCTGCCAAGCCCAATCTCAGTGTAACACACAGGTCACCTTCCTAAGCTCCTCTATCTTCTCTACTTTTAAATTAATTGTATCATTTTATTTAAGTTTCCAACTTGCTGTGGTGTATTAGCATATTAAAATTAACTCTGCTGGCTGTAATCACTTTACCTTAATAAAACAACTTACCAAGGCAAAGTTGATAAAATTATAGTACCCTCTTGTGGTGTTACCTTCATGCCCCAATAGAACACCTTTTAATATTATTTTTTTAAAAAATCCTTTTCTATCAAGCTCAGTGGAGAGCTAATTAGCCTTTTCTAGAATCCAGCAGGAGCAAAGGGAAGGGACAATCACTGGAATCCAAGAATGGATGAGATAGAACACCACTTTTCCATGAGCCAAGGGAGTAATCTTTACTAGAAACTGACTCATTTTACATCAACAAACACAACCTATGACACTTCCATATGAAAACATCACTTGGGCAATTGTCTCCCTGATGTAAAACCAGTAAAGAACGATTTCCATTAAAAACCACCAAACTCAACACCCAGAACACAATCAGCCCAATCAGCTTACCAGTTAAAAAGCAGTTTGAGAGTTCACCAGTGATTATACCCCGAAGAATCAACCCCCAAACTGTACACACAAACCTCAGAGGCACCTCCTTATAGATCCTAAATATCCCATACCATTGCACCGCTGGTTCCAGCACTATGAAAACTCCTGTGGGACAGGTTTAGTACCCAGGAGTTCAGGTGCCCTCCAGAAACTGAAAATATGGGAATGTGGGAGCATCCAAGAGCCTGCTCAGTGGAATTTCAGTCAGGGAACCTTGCTGGGACAGCCTGGACACAGTTCACAGCTATTTTAAACCCATCTTCTACCAAGCTATACCCGTGACCTTCCATCACGACATTAAAAAGTTACTGTCCCCTGTTCATGACAAATGGAGCTTTGCAGACACAACGTTCCCAGTATTTGGCTGCAGTCTAAGAATGGAAAAGAGAGGAAGTCTGGCAGAAATACATCTAATGAGATTTTATTCAGGGGAGAGAGGACCTCCTGCTTCACACACACAAGCCATTAAGAATTTTACAACCAAATCATATGGAGCTGCATGTACAGAATGTGTTCCTTCTCCAGCAGCCCTGATAAAGGAGCCTGGCTCCAGGCTGGATGTGTTTCCTTCTGCTTCAGGACTCGACTCTGCCTTTCTTTTTCCTACTGCCTTTCTGAAATTCCATGGAAAGCCATTGTTGTTAAACAGCAGTAAGTGTTACTCTCCCAGCAGTGTACACTAACAATAATTCAGCCCTGTGCCAGGGGAGGCTGTGAGTTCCTAGCTGAATTTATTTGAAAAATAAAGTTTGTTCTTTTTCTCCGAGATCTTTCCTTAAGCCAGCATGGAACTCTTGTAAAAGAAAAGTGCCTCTAAGTACCAACTACCGAAGGAACAGCCTTTTTATTTTATTTTTTTATTCCTTGCTCACCATGACAACATAATAAATGAGCCCTGAGAGACTTGCAGTGCTTAACTATTTAAAATTGTGTATTTTATCTTTCACTGTAGGCTTCCAGACATAACATCCATGATCTATTTTTCAAACCCTCTTCAGTGTCTCTGAGTGAAATGCGCCAATTTTCACCTGCAATACGCAATGATCAGAAGGACACCTTGAGCAGGGACTCTGGTAACACTTTACAGAACTACTCTTACAGTATTTTTGTGATCTATTAATAATTACTCGCTCCTGTAAAAGAAAGGCAACAGTTTCACCATCTGCTTTTTCCATTTTTGTTTGGAATTCTGCTGGATGGCTCTGTATTCTTTCATACATGACTAATAGGAAAGATACAAGACTAATAGGAAACACAACTGCAACTTCACTTAGGGTTGGTTTCAGTTAACAGATGGGCTTTAAACTATCCAACATAAAAGCATTCATTTCAGAAAAACTGACCCCAAAACTGCTTCATAAAATGAAGTATTTCCATTTTTTCCCCCCTCAAAGCTTTAGGATCTTTCATGACACTACAGTATAAGAGGCCCCTGGGTTAAAAAAAAAATAGCACACACACACAATTTCTGACCTTAAATATCAGAGACTAAAGGTTTTGCAATAAAAGTATCAGCAGTAACATACACGGCTCTACAAAAAGCCTCCAAGACCACGGCTTTCCCTGCTAAATTTCAAGAGCCAACATAAAATTACAGCAAAGAGATCTCCAAAATCCCTTTTTTTGGTCGAGTGAAGCTCAGCAGCTGTGGTGGGACTTGGGGCTGTTGCAGCAGTTGCTTCCCCCTGGATAAGTAACTCCGAGGAGGAGGAAGCCACAGATGGACCCTGCCCAGAACCCCTCAGGCACACGGACTGGGGGGCACAGCACAAGTTCTACTTCCAGACTCCTGGATGTGCAGCACAGCGAGTGGAAAACTGCTCGTCCCACACACCGCCGGGGCAGCTGAAGAGCATTTACCCAAGATCAAGAAATAGATCAAGATCCCTGCATGTGCCCGAGGCCAGGCTGGAAAGGAGCAGTCTGCTCTAGTGGACGGTGTCCCTGCCCAGTGCGGTGGCGACTTCAATCCCAACCCGGCTCAACATCGGAGCTTTCCCGACCTCCCGCTTCCCCAGGCTCTGGCTCCAGCCCAACCCACGCCACAGCACTGGCAGCAGCCTCACTCTGGTTTACATTTACATTTACATTTAAAGATGTTCAGAATTATGCTGAAAAGTATTTTTTTGCAACTTGGTTCTCCTGCTTCTGTCCCAAAGGTGCCGGTGCCACCCGCCGGGCGCTGGGAGTGCCGGGGCTTCCCAGGACTTCCCGGCAGAGCCCGTAGGTGGCGGCACTTCCGCGTGGAAAAACCAGAATTCCCTTTTTTTATGTCACTGTACCGCAGATTCCGAGCCCGCTGGTGACAGGCAAAGACACCGATTGTCCCCTTCAGCTCCCCTCCCAGCCGGGGCTGGGCAGTGCCACACAAGCAGCAGCATCTCCCTCGGGACAGGAAGCCCAGCTCTCCTCCCCACTGCTGTTTAGGAGCAGCACCCCACAAGTCACCAAAGCACAAGTTTAGAAACAGAGGAAGCAAATGAAGCTTTCCAAATCGCACCGTACCCCATGAAAATGGCTCTTCATTTTGAATATTTTTATTACTTCCTAAACCACAATTCTCTGAGCTTTGCAGAGAGGTATAGAATCGCTCAAAAAATAATAAAAAAAGAACACCACACCAAACAAAACTCCCCAAACCCTGTAGTTAAGAAAAATGCTGTTAAAATTTCATACAAGAATTAACAATGGAGAAAAGAGCAAATAAGACAAAGTAGAAAGTAAGTTCCTGTGTTTCCAACAGTGGTTTTGCCAGATGCATCATCACATCTGCATGTGAGCAATTTTTCATTATTTATAAATGCATTACAGGAACATGGCCAAGCTACAAACCAAGGAGTCCAACACACATTAAAAAAAAANAAAAAAAAAAAAAAAAAGGGAATGTGTCTTGGTTATAGAACAAAAGAATTCATTTTATCACTTGGCTTTAGCACTGGAGAAAATGGCTCCTGGTGCGCTGAACCCCGTGATGAATGTGCCCCCTCCAGATCTTTATTGCCCCTGTAAATCACCGCACTGACAGCACTTAATAAGAAAGCTTTGGAGTGGGTTTGAAGTTTTGCTTTGTACAAATAAAACCTCATATTAAAGAATTTGCTAGTCCTCAAGGTGTGGAAAAATAAGTATGACTAGAACCTGTTGTGCTTGCTTTTTTTAACTGTTTGTTTCCACTATTTTTTAAAATCATTTTGTAGCAAAGGGACCGGAATAACATAAGGAAAAATATCTGTATTAAAATAAAAAATTAGAGTCAGGACTTAGTTATTAAAACCCCATATTTCTGATGTTTCTATACCCTGTGATGTCTAGACTGGGCAACAAAATCAGAGGCATAGAATATAAAGCATTAAATGTCTTCCATGGTGTGATACAACATGTTGACAATACGCCTGGTTTTTAACTAAAGAAAGTGAGGATTCGATGTCCGCAGTTATTGGCCAAAATTCCACTCTTTGAGAGAGGGCAGGATTATCTGAGTCACCTGCTACCCCCCAGGTGGGAACAAAAGGGTTTAAATCCCTTGACAGCAACAGCAACAATATTCACAGATGTGGTCAGTAATGACTTATATATATATATGTAATTTTATATATGTATACACACGGAGCTTTGGTCAAGCACTCTGTAGGGAGACAGAGAAATAAATTACTACAACACAAATATTTAAAGTTCATATCAGAAAGCGAATAGACTCATTTATAATTACAGATTTAATCGTTTGCTTTAGAGATGACATCCTAGAACAGATATTTGAGGGGGGAAATGGCGATTTGGAAGTGTTCAGAAGCAAAGTGCACCTTGGCTCAGGCCATCATGTACTGATAGACAGTGTCAGTACATCAGTGAACTACACTTTAACCAAAATAAATCACAATTCGTGTGGTGGTGGCTTTCTGTTCTGCCTCCATGGCGTGTATTATCCTTGCTCAATTCCAGGCAGCATCATTCCTTCTAAACCAGTTTATGGCACACCCTGGCTGAGGAAATCTTAACAGGAAACTACAGCTATTTGGACAAAGCTAAATGTATTTATAGGGAAATAAATGTATTTCCTGTTCAAACTGGGAGCACAAAGGTATTATGTGACAGACTATCAACAGGTCTGGAGGAAGTCCAACTTCTCCTGACGGATTAAACACATTTGAGAAGGTACCTCAAGGAAAATATGCAGCAGTGGGCAGGTCTGTAAGTGTAGGAAAAATAAAGGAAGGTTTTTCCCTAAAAACAAACCCAACCAGTATTAAAGGAGCACATTAGTAAGAGTGCTTTAGGATTAAGATGTAAACTATCAGGTACCAATATTTCCCAGCTGCATGGATCTTTTTCTACCTCTCGTCACTGGAAAGAACATCTGCAAAGGTATGGCCCCCGTGCCACCAGAGAGAGCCAGTGCACAACCCCAAACCAAGCAAAAGAGAACTGGGGCCAAAGGAGGAGAATCAGGGCACACGTGGATGTGGAAGGAAGTTCCAGGTTCATCATGTTCACCCCCTGGGAGCCCCCGAGCTGGACACGGACCCAGCACAGCCCCCTCCCCTTCCATGGACATTCCCCTGCTGCCCACTCCCCCTGCAGCGCACCCAGGCAACAACTACAGCCTCCTTTAACATTTGTAATCATTACTTTGATTTTTAAACTACTTTATTATGGTTTCGTCTTATTTTCCAAACCAGAAGCCGTTCTTACACCTCTGAGAACTTTCGTGTGTAACTTTTAGGGGTTGTGTGTGGGTTGGATTGGGTTTTTTTCAGCAAAATAAAAGCCCAACAAATACTGCAGGACTCATTTGTTCATTCAAAGAGCAGATCCCAGGTCCCTTCCTCCTTCCATCCCCACTCCGGGTGAGGTGCCAGCGCTCAGGACAGTCCCAGCTCAGCACTCCGGAGCAGGATCCCCTCTCAGTGTGGATGTTTGTCACTCCACAGCTCAACCACCTCATTAGCTGCTTTTTATTGAGCACCAACACTCATTACTTACTTCTCAGTTCTCTGATTAAGCACCACGCTGCCGGGATCCCCAGCCTACATGTGCCAGCTGATTAGCTCAATAATTCTGATAATCTCAAATCTGGGAAGGGAAGGAACTGCAGTCCCTGGGAGCCGGCTCGATTTACCCCTCTGTGTACAACATCAATACTCCAAACTCCCAGCAACACAGTCCAGAGAATCCAACTTCAAACGCGCCCAGTTCCAGAGTAATTTCAGTAAAAAGCCACAGCAGGTCATTAAAATGCGCCGTAATTGTGTCTGCATCGCACTCCGTGCTGCTCCCACCCGGTCTGGCACCCTCTGGAGGTTCTAAAGCTGCTCTGGGGGCTGGAGGAGCCCCGGCAGCCCCGAGGTGGCTGTGTCACAGCCGGGGACAGTGGCAGAGGCCAGCCCAGCCCCGAGGTGGCTGTGTCACAGCCGGGGACAGTGGCAGAGGCCAGCCCAGCCCCGAGGTGGCTGTGTCACAGCCGGGGACAGTGGCAGAGGCCAGCCCAGCCCCGAGGTGGCTGTGTCACAGCCGGGGACAGTGGCAGAGGCCAGCACAGCCCCCTGGCCCTCTGCCCCCAGTCCATCTCCTCGCTGTCCCCCGTCACTGCCTGACATGATTTAACAACTGTAATCCCTTATTTAACGATGTCAAAGGTTTTTAGGAAATTGACTGTATTTCACCAACGATATATTTCTTCTCGATGACAGAGTGGTTAAAATGATTTTTAAACCAAGACAGCAAAATAAAGCAGTAATAAAATCAATAAAAGGTGCTTAAAACATTCCTTCTATTAGGTAATGGCATTTAAAATATCCGTAGCTTGTAATGGCACTTAGGATATGCCCGAAAATCAATGAGCTAAATTACTTATTGAACTAGTTAATTTGAACATTGAGTTTTATATGTATATTGATAAAACAAGCGACAAGAACCCTGGGTGTGTTCGAATTCCACGGTCAGATATCTCCCTCTGCCGGGAAAAAACCTCTGAAAACTCCACCAGAGATTCCTTTTTTTTTTTTTTTCTCCTTGTTTTTTTCTTTTTTTCCCTTTTTCTCTCTCTCTC
>VYXC01011246.1:607151-619930 GCA_013397175.1 Platysteira castanea | reverse complement strand
GGGGCCGGTCGGGCCTGGTGCGGGCGCGGGCGGTCGGAGCGAGCGGGGCCGGGCCGGGCCGGGCCGGTCGGGCGGGCGCCATGCCGGAGCTGGCCGTGGACAGGGTGGTGGTGCACCCGCTGGTGCTGCTCAGCGTCGTCGATCACTTCAACAGGTGCGGCCGAGCGGGAGCGGCGCCGCGGCGCTGAGTCACGGCCGGGCCGGGAGCGGGGCCCTGAAGGAGCCCGGGGCCGGGAGGGGACTCGGCGGAGCGGGAGGGCCCTGAGGCCGGGAGGGGACCTTGTCCCTCCAGCACCCCGGGTAATTTGGGCCTAATTCCGCTCCCTCCCGCCGGTGCCGAGCGGTTTTAGAGTCAAAAATAAAGCCCTAAATCCCAGGAGGTGCCCGAGCCCCCGGTGGGTGACACTGGGATCGGTCGCTGCTCGCTGTTCGCAGGCGGGGTCGGGGTCGCGTCCCCCGCAGTGACATCGGCCCGTCCCCGGGACAGGCTGTGGTTCCCAGGGCACCGGAACGCCGTTCTGTGCCTGTAAACACAGGCGGTGATAACACAAGCAGTGATAACACAGTCATAAACCCCCTCTCTTCCACCCCCGCTGGGTCATCTCCGCCACCGGGAGGGGTCCCTGCTCCCTCCCTCCCGTTTGCGGCAGCGACTGACAGTCGTTTTTCCTTTTAGAATAGGAAAAGTGGGAAATCAGAAGCGAGTGGTTGGAGTGCTGCTGGGCTCCTGGCAGAAGAAGATCCTGGATGTGTCCAACAGTTTTGCAGGTGAGTTCAGGTGCTTCTCCAAACCCACTGGATTATTTAGTGGATGGATTGTGTTAGGGTTTTGGAAGACACCCTGATCCATCCATGTACAAATCACCCCATATCCAACAACAAATGGTAACTGCTGTCAACACCCCTAAGGAAAACTCACAGCCAAAAATACCCAAATCCAGAACATTTCCATAAACATTTTCATTCAGGAAGTTGGATTCTTAAATGCTGGTGTTTTGTTTTATTCCCAGTACCTTTTGATGAGGATGACAAGGATGATACCGTGTGGTTCCTGGACCATGACTATCTGGAGAACATGTATGGAATGTTTAAGAAGGTCAATGGTGAGTCGAGATCTTTTGACAGGGATGCACTCCCAAAAACTTTTGGGGCTGTGGAAAAGGGAATTCATATTAATCACAGAATCCTTAAGGTTGGAAAAGACCTATAAGATTGAGTCCAACCATCGACCAGCACCACCACTGTGTTCCACTGACCATGTCCCACACCCACACGGTTTTGAACACTTCAGGGATGGGACTTGCATCTCGAGATGTCAGGTGCAGGCTGTCAGACCCTGAGAGTGGCACAATTAACAGAAGCTGTTAAATACCCAGTGAAGGGGCCAGCAGGAAGCTTGTGGGTCAGTAACGGTGATGAGCAAGCGTGGTCACTGCTCAAGCCATGGCCTTGTAGTCCACTTCCCTCTCAGACTCTCACCCTTGATCTGCCTACCCAGTCTCTGCCCAGGTCTCTCTACTGGGACCTCCCCAGGGTTCTGATTCCAAATCCTTTCTGCTTTTGCTCAGCCAGAGAAAGAATTGTGGGGTGGTACCACACGGGCCCGAAGCTGCACAAGAACGACATCGCCATCAACGAACTGATGAAGAGATACTGCCCCAACTCTGTAAGTGGGGCCACCCTTGGCCTTTGGGGTTGTTCTCTCTCTTTCCCTAAAAGGGGCATCTGGGAAGCTTTGTCCCCCACTTTTTTTGCTGGTGACACAGCATGGTGGCTGTAAAGCGATGGAGGAACTGGGATCAGGAGGTTTTGAGTCATTGTCTCAGTGCCTGCGGTCACCCCTCTGAGCAGCCTCGTGCTGATGCTGAGGAGGGAAGAGCAGGATCGGGTATTCTTTCCTACTCTTTGACCAAAATCCAGTTTTCTGCATGTTTTCTTTCTCCCCGAGGTGCTGGTGATCATTGACGTGAAGCCGAAGGACCTGGGGCTGCCCACAGAAGCCTACATCTCAGTGGAGGAGGTCCATGATGTGAGTGTTGACCATGTGAGGTGTCCCAGTCACGGCTGGGAGCACTTGGAGGCTGCCACTTGTGGGCGTCCCTGGCTGCAGGTGCTCCCAGGTGTGTCCAGGTGTGCCCAGTCATTGTGGGCCTGCCCTGAGCAGCTCACTCCTCGCTGAGCCCCATGCAGACAAACAACACCCAGCAGTGAGTCACTGTAATTGTTGCATTTAAATTAATTTTGGGTGCCTGTAAAATATTGGATCTTTTTGCCTTTCTGAGACCTTAACTACAGAGCAGGAGCTGCTCTCCCAAAATGCAGTGAGGTTGGATCAGAAAAGAGAGAAATAACTGTGATAATTTAGTGAGAATTTCCATTGCTGTCCCTGGGCACAGACCAGCAAAATGCAGAAATGGGAAGTTACCCAGAGCAGGAGAGATTGCTGGGGCAGTCGGTGACACTGATTAAATCAAGGACATCTCAAACCAGAGCCGTTCCTCTCAGATCCCTTGTGGCCTGTGTAGGGCTGCTTTCCTGGTTTCATGGGTGCAATCCCTCACCCTGGCTAAACTCCCCCGTTTGTGTGTCCCTCCAGGACGGCACCCCGACCTCCAAGACCTTTGAGCACGTGACGAGCGAGATCGGCGCGGAGGAGGCCGAGGAAGTGGGTGTGGAGCATCTGCTGAGGTGAGGGGGAGCTGTCCTGGGCCTTGCCAGGGGCCCAGGGGCATTCCTGGTGCCACTGCCCGAGGAGCACCTTAAACACGTGGCATAAATCCTGGGAGCGCTGGATCCCATCATCCCTCGGCCATGCTCACACGGCTCTAAGCTGGAAAGCAGGGTGAGGTTCTGATCCCGATTCTCTCTGTGTTTCAGGGACATCAAGGACACCACGGTGGGCACTCTGTCCCAGCGGATCACAAACCAGGTCCATGGCTTGAAGGGACTGAACTCCAAGCTTCTAGACATCAGGAGCTACCTAGAGAAAGTAGCCCTGGGCAAACTCCCCATCAACCACCAGATCATCTACCACCTCCAGGACGTCTTCAACCTGCTTCCAGATGTGAACCTGCAGGAGTTTGTCAAGGCCTTTTACCTGAAGACCAACGACCAGATGGTGGTGGTGTACCTGGCCTCGCTCATCCGCTCCGTCGTGGCCCTGCACAACCTCATCAACAACAAGATTGCCAACAGGGACGCAGAGAAGAAGGAAGGACAGGAAAAAGAAGAAAGTAAAAAGGAGAGGAAAGATGAGAAGGAGAAGGACAAGGAGAAGAGTGATGGCAAGAAAGAGGAGAAAAAGGAGAAGAAGTAAAAGGTGTAGTTTTTTATTTGTAAATTAAAAATCTTGTAAACTAAATCCCCGGTGCTTGGGTCTTGTATGTCGTGCTCGGCACTCTGCTCCTCCTCACCCAGGCAGGGTTGGGGGAGCCATGCGGAGGCTTTTGATTTGATTTGATTCTTCTTTAATACAGCACTTTTCCTTCCCCCAGTGTGTCTTTGTGGGTGTTGAGGCCTCAGCTCACACACTCTGCTCTCAGTGAGCGTAGTCCCATTTTCCAGGGCTACTCCATCAGCAATTTCGTGCACCCAAGCCATCCCTGTGTTTAACTGGCTCTGTGCTCTGGGGGTGTGACCCAGCTGGGATGTTGTCACTGCTGTCACAGCTCAGAGGCCCCAGCCCCTCCCTGGGGACAGCACTGGTGGCCCTGTCACCCCTGGCCGGGGCCAAGCAGCCCTCGGGCTGCAGGAGGCTGTGAGCCCAGGGAGGCACTGGGACCATCACTGCTGACACAGAGCGGGCAGGGACAAAATGCACGGGATTTGTGATCCCAGTGCTGAGCTCCGGCTGCCATCATGGCCCTGGAGCCTGAGCACTGCACTGACCCCACCCTGGGAGACCCACCCAGGCCCAGGGGAAACCCTGAGCCAGGACAGGCACAGACCTGGGACACACAGGATCCAGGACACAGGCACAGGGATCCAGGACACACACAGAGGATCCAGGACACGGGCACAGGGATCCAGGACACACACAGAGGATCCAGGACACGGGCACAGGGATCCAGGACACACACAGAGGATCCAGGACACAGGCACAGGGATCTTGCACACAGGCACACCTCACAGGGATCCAGGACACGGGCACAGGGGTCCAGCACACAGGCACAGGGATCCAGGAAACACGCACAGAGGATCCAGGACACGCACAGAGATCCAGCACACAGGCACAGGGATGCTGCACACACACACAGCCAGCACACAGGCACACCTCGGCAGCTGCTTTGTCGTTTATTGCACACGAAGCCGCGCGGGGCAGGCGGGGCCGTGCGGACCCGGCCGGTTCCCAGCCCGGAGCCCTTACAGGGTCCCATCTCCACAGGCCCCTGGACATGCCGGGTCTGTCGCCTGCATACTCAGGGAGGGGCAGAAGTGACATCCAGGTGATCTTGCCCTCTCCACAGCCCGGCCAGCAGCAGAGGGAACACAGCAGTGTGGGCAGAAAAGGCTGGCAGGGCCCTGGCAGTGCCCAGAGCCCCCAGGGCTGCTGTGGAGCACCAGCTCCGAGCAGAAACCACATCACCTAAATACAACTGCCCAGGGACCACGGGTTGCAAACCAGGACGTGCCACGGACACGCTCAGCCAGGCTCTGGCTCTGGTGGCTGTGGGTCTGGCTGGGGAAGGGGCTGTCCTGGCGCTCAGATGGTGCACAAGAGCCCCTCAGAAGCATCGTCTTGGGGGTCCCTGTCATTGCTGCTGGATGCTGGGTGCAGGATGGGGCCCAGAAGCCAGTCTGAAAGCCGTTTTCCCCCTCACCTGCCACTACCAAAATGCCGTCAAAAGGCAGAAAACAGGAGAGGGAAGAGCCTCTGCCAAACACACAGCTGTGTCTGTGAGGGGGGCCGAGAAGCCCCTGTGCCCCCTGTGCTGCCCCTCAGCCCCTCTGCACCAGCCCTCGCGAGCCAAGCCCTTGTGTCCTCCTCTCCATCACAGCTCGGATTTCCTCAGGGAGGGAAGCACAGCCCCGTTCCCCCAGGGCCGTGTCAGTGCAGACCCCGCCCGGGAACAGGAGCCGCAGTGTCCGCAGGGGCCTGCGCACGGCCCGGGGAGGGCTCGGCCCTGGGCACCGGCCGGCAGCGCTCGGGGAATGCCCCACAGCTCCATCACTCCTGTCCAAACCCTTCCGTCTCCTCGATGGCGTAAAGCAGCTTCTCCTTCAGCTGTTCGTAGCTCTTGTAGGGAGGGAGATCCAGGCGGTTGAAGCTGGGGAGAGAGCGGAGGCTGGGACAGGCCAGGAGCAGCAGTCCCACCCCATGGGATGGACCCACAGAGTTCCCCGTGTCCCCACACGCTCCGGCCAGGCCCAGGGGCAGTGACTTACCACGTGTGGCTCCGTGGCAGCCACGTCTCTTTGCCAACTTTATCAATGCAGAATTTCTGGGGCCCGTTGCTGCCTGTTAATGACGAGCACAGCAAAGCTCATTGCACGACCTGGAGCTGAAAAAGAAACCCCTCCCACACACACTGAGATCCACCGTCATGGGCCTACGATCCCAGGGACACACAGGGCGTGAATCCACGGCAGAAGCCCCTGCCTGTTTGCAGAGAGGACGTTCAAAAAACAGAGAAAGCAAAATGCAGATTCACAGCACCAAGGGGTGAGAGCATCATCTCTGAGCATGGTGGTTCCATAGCCAGTGCTAAAGTTATTAATCTGTAAACCCTCAGGATTGTGCGAGTCCATCCAAGAGTTTTAAAGGACCTGGCACAGGAAGTCTGAGTCACTGAGGTGGCTTTTTAACAGATTGAGAATGCTGGAGAGGTTCCAGGGGGTGGAAAAAGCTAATACACCAGTAAGAACAACTGAGGGGGTTAAGCAAGCTGGTTGGCTTGACACGAACGCCAGGAAAGTCAGGGAAAGGCTGGTACAGGCCCCAAAAAGCAGCAAATTAAAGGATGCGTGGAACCACACTGTGGTTTTCTGAAAAAGAGGCTTTGTCGCACAAGAATCAAAATTCAATCAGAAATCCAATCTCATTCAGATTGAGATCACAAACCAGCCCGACAAAGTTAACCCTGGCAGGGCGGTCACAGCCCAAGAACGTGTCTGGAAATGGGACAACACCAGATGGGAGCACTGTGTTCAGACCTCGCAGCTGCTTTCCTGCTCACGTGCTGCGTGTGCTCTGCGCGGGGACAGGGACAGGAAGGTGCCACCCCACTGCCCCCCAGGACACACCGATGAGCTCGGCAAAGCCCCCGACGGGCAGGCGGCAGGTCCCCGTCACGAACTGCAGCAGCCGGATCCTCTTCTCATTGTCCATCTCCTTAACCACCTGCAGCAGGAACACAGCAGCTGAGTGGGGGCCCGGTCCCATCCCGCAGGGTGGCTCCTGCCAGGGCACCCCACGGCCTCAGCTGGGCTCAGACTGACCTGCCAGAACCACTGGATCTGTTTGCTGTTCTTGGTGTAGTGCCTGTAGATGGTATTTTTCTGCCAGTCGTTCATGTCGATCTCCTGCATCCCGCACAGCATCAGCTGGGGACAGGGGACACTCAGCAGGGGACACCCGGGGCCCTGCGCCCGCGCTCCGAGCACCAACTCCTCCAGTGCCAGCCTCCAGCTGGCCCAGGCACCAGCACTGAGGTGTCTGGGATGAACTCCTCCCATCCAACGAGATGTTCTCTTGCGACTGGACCCAACGAGCCACTCGCAGACCCAACACCCCTGAGGGCTGTACCCTCATCAGCACAGCCGACAGGCACAGAGCTTGAGCAGGGTCACCATGTGCCACTCTGCATCCACGTCCCCACCCCAGGTGCCAGCTCACCTCCAGCTCCTTCTCGTCGAAGTAGCGCAGCCACTCGAGTGGCACCACCTCGTTGAAGCCGTCCAGGAAGGCCTTGGTCTGTTCCTCCACGCCCCGGGTGAACCTCCAGTCCGTCAGCAGCCTGGGGGGGCAGACGGGGTCGGCACGGAGCCAGCACTGCTGGCCCAGCACGGGGAAACCCCAGGATCCCTCCCACAAGCAGGGAGGGTCCCGGGCACGTGGGGAAGGGGAGAGGGGCTCCCTCAAAGCACCAGGGCTCCCCTCAATTCCCACTGGTGGATTTCTCTCTCTGCCTCCAAACCCATGAGCAGCACTCAGCCCCGAGCACAGCACAGCAGCCTTAGGAGCTGCAGGGGTACAAAGCACGTCCCCTGGCTGGAGCTGAGCTGGCCCTGGCAGCCTCCAGGCAGGCAGGCAGGGGGAACAGCCATGGGATGGGAGAGCAGCCTCAGCCTCTCTCCCCTCTCCTTTTTCCTGAAAGTACTGGCAGCTGCCCAGCCCGCAGCAATCCAGACTGCAGCAGAGCTCGGCCAGCCGCGCCAGCCCGGGCTTGTCACAGGCCACGTAGCCCAGGGAAGAGGCCACGTCCCAAGCCCCACGGTCCCACCCCTGCAGCCGCTGGGGGCGGGTGCCTGCCAGGACCCTTGGGACGGCCACTCACATGATGTACTCCTCCTTGTTCTCCTCCGTCACACGGATGCCCTCACCACCCTCCTTCAGCTCGTGGGTGGTCACCTTGCCCAGGATCTCCATGTCCTGGATGAAGTACAGCTCCAGGCCGCACTCCTCCAGGCTGTTCTCCCTGCGGGGGACACTGGGATGTGATTCCTGACGGAGGCACCCAGCAGCAGCGAGGGGCTCTGGGGAGAGCTCTGCCCGCCCGCAGCGTGAGCGGAGGAGCGCGGGGCACTCACTTGGTCCAGACGATGGAGTTGTAGAACTCGGGGTCGATGGACTCCAGGTCCTTCAGCGTCGGGCGCTTGTTCAGCATCCGTTTGTAGAAGGGCAGCGTGAAGCCGGTATCGATGAACTTCCCGTGGTACAGAGCCTGTGGCAGGGAGGGGACACCGGGTCACGGGGGACCCCGGGACGCAGCCCTGGGGGCAGGACAATGCTCCACCCTGGGGCACTGATGGGGCAGAAGGGACTCACTGCCAGGGTCCTGAGCCATGGCACTTGCTCCTGGCTGGCACACACGGTGGGAAAGGGTGGGCTGCCCCAACAGCACTGCCCAGGGCGGGTGGGCTGCAGCCCCTCTCCCTCCCCACCACAAATTCCACTGCATCTCCCTCTCCGCTCACAGCTCTATTAAGAGCACTTGTTTAAACAGAGCTGTGCTGTGGCTTCCCTGAATCCCTGGCTTCCAGGAGCCCCGAGGCAAAGGCAGCCAAAAATAATGCAGACGCTTGTCTAGAACGGCCCAGCGGTGAGTAATAGTCTGGGGTTTTATTGGTATCCTGCGAGGCGGGGCAGGGCAGGGCAGGACAGCGGGGCCGGAGCCGCCTCCCTCTGCGCACACCCCGCGGGGCTGCGGGCCAGGGACCCTGCCTGGGGAGCCCCGGCAGCCCCCCCGCCAGCCTGGGGCACACTGGCCTTGAGGAATCCGAGACAAACGGGAGGAGCCACTCTGGAGCTCGGGCAGCTGGAAAATCTCACACTGCTGGGACTAAAAATAGTCCCTGGAGCTGCAGACCCGACAGCACCTGGGGTGACAGCCAAAGTCCTGGAGCCATCCATCCCCACCACAACTCCTGGGAAACCAGGTCTCCTCTGGCCCCACAGCCGTTCCCTGGATTTAAAATGCTCACCCCACAGCACCCACCTCCCACAGACCCACGCGTGGGCAAGAAGGGGCTCACGGCAGGCAGCAGTGGCGAGCCCAGCACAGCTGTGGCACATGCAGCCGCCCCTTGCCCTGCTGACCGCCCCGGCGCCGGTGCCACCCCCGGGCTCTCACCATGGCGATGAAGCGGCCGATGAAGCGGAAGTAGGTGAGGTGGTCGGGGTTGATGGAGGAGGCGGGGTTGATCTGCAGGCAGTAGTTGTTCTTGCCCGCGTACTCAAAGAGGCAGTACATGGGGTTGAGCACCTCGTGGGACAGGAGGAAGAACCACTCCCTGGGGTGAGACAAGGGGGACGCGGTGACAAGCAGCTCAGGGAGCGGACAGTGGCTGTCCCTGCACCAACCGGGTGCCCACCTCCTCAGGGTGCCAGGCAGGTGTTGGGCACTGGTGTGACTGGGCAAGGCTGTCCCCCACCCCAGGGTGCTGTGTGGGGTTTGTGAAGTGTTTCTGGAGACCCCAGCTTGTCGCAGGCCCCGCTCAGAGCATCAGGAACCCTGTCAGGTTCAGCTGTCACTCAGTCCCAGCTCGCTGTCCCACAAACACACACCCCAGTGCACCCCATCCCTCCGCACACGCTGCCCCGGGAGCCCCACGCCAAGCTCGGGACAGCACCGTCCTGGCTTTGCTCCCCCAGCCGTGCAGGCAGACAGGAATCCTCGGACGCAGAGGCAGCCCCGGCATCCCGTCCGTGGTTCTACCCTGTGGTAGAACAGCATGACGTAACCTACCATAGGGTAAAACCACTGGCAGGACACGGAGAGAGGTGGAGCAGGAGCAGGAGCCAGGGTAGCAGCCCCACAAAGGGCAGCAGGTGAGCGTGGGGTGGCAGCGGGCAGGGACACACCAACCCAGCTCCAAGGAGATGTCCCAGGTGAGCCAGAGGGGGCTTACGGGCACACAGGACCCCCTCAAGCCAAGGCACAGCTTATGCTCTGTGCTAACACCATCCTGGGGCAGCAGCAGGGCTGCAGCAACCACATCACAGCCTGTCTGCCTTGGCACTGACTGGGAACACCAGGGCCTGTTGGCTGCAGGGAGATGAGGCCAATCAGCCCATCACCCCCACACCTGGGGGCAGCAGGGGAGCCCCAGCTGCGTCCCCTGTGCTCTCACTGCCAGGGACAGGCTGGTGCGATGTTTTCAGGGTGCTTCCACCACTCCTAAAACCCAGTTTCCCATCTGAGCACCCCTGGACCCCTCTGCTCAAGGACTGGGAGCCCTGAGTGCAGCTGCCTCGTGCCTGGGCTGCCCACAGGACACAGGGCACATGCAGGGCATGGCCCCGTGGCCCGGCACGCCGCGCTCACCTGGCAATGCCACCGTAGTCCAGGCCCTCCTCCCCTCGCATGATGATGTAGAGCCGGCGCCGCAGGTCGTACGGCTTCATGTTCATGATCTGGGGACGAGCAGGGAGCTGTCACCGTGGCCAGGGCCAGCTCCACTCCGGAGGGCCAGCTCCACCCCCGCCCAGCTCCGCGGCCCCGGCACCTCCCTACCTGCTGGAAGGAGTCCTCGAAGAGCGTCTGCCGGGACACGCTGATCTTCACGTGGCTGGGCAGCGCGTTCGACTGCAGGCAGGGCAGAGGCACGGGGCTGTGTGAGGCTGGCACGGCCCTGCTCACCCACACCTGCCCACAGGGCTCAGGGCACCCACGCAGCCGCCCACAGCCGCTCTACTCACGTGGCAGAGGAAGCGGAACTGGTGGTACTTCCAGCGAAAGCTCCGGTCGTACGCGCCCGGGGAGCCGCCGTGCTTGCTCCTGCCAAAGCAGCAGGGCCTGGGTCACACCCCCGGCCCCGAGCAGCCCCCGCTGCCGGCCAGGTGGGACGAGGGTCACCGGGGTGCAGCTCTCCTCTGTCAGAGCCCACACGAGCCCCCAGACCCGCTGCTCGGGGCTTACCCAGACTCGAAGCCGGGGCGCGGGTCCTTGAAGGTGGTGGTGCGGGTGTTGTGGTCCACGAAGTACCGCACGCTCTCGTTCGTGTACTTCATCTCCCAGCCCGGCGGCAGCGGCGGCTCCTGGATCATCCTGCTGGCAAGGAAGGGCTCAGCAGACAGGCCCTTCAGGCAGTGCCCCCCGTGAACTACAGCGCCGTGCCAGGCAAAAGGAAGGATCCCAGCATGGGACGGGTGAGCGACTGCCCGCACCCCGAGAGAGGAGCCCTGCCTGGGCAGCACTCCAGCCACAGGCACGGCACTGTCAGAGCTTCACTCTCCATCTGTGGGACTCGTGGCCTCAGTGCAGGCCAGCAACAGGTCCTGAGCCAGGGCAGGTCCCTGGAGAACAGCACCTTCCCAAACCCTGTCGCCCCACGGCCGCCTACCCCTGCGTGCGAGGGTCTTCCCACTGCGTGGTCCGGGTGTTGTGGTTCACGTAATACACTCGCCCATTGTCCTGTCTCTTCTCTAGGAGAAAAGGGAGAGGAAGCATTAGCTGGAGTTCTGGGAGCAGCCCTCTCCTCCCCAGCTCACAGGAAGTTTGTCAGCTGCCCCATTCCACCCCCCTGGCTCGTTTGGAAAAGGCAGGATAAACCCCACATTCCTTCCGCGTGCCCGAGCTGCCTCAGCCCAGCAGTGCCAGCGTGCGGGAGGTGCCAGGGCAAGGCCAGCGCTGCCAGACTGGCACAGGGGCTGTGCACAGCCACACAGCCCCGTGGCACACACACCCCCCGTCCTGGGACACGCAGCAGCGTCCCTCCACACGGACCCACAGCTGCTTTCCCAAACTCCCTGCATGGCCCTGCTCCAGTGCACACGTGTGTGAACACACACCCCCTCCTTGTGCTGCACACAGGCACAAAACAGCCCCACCACACACGCCAGCCCCCCTACCCACACCCCTGCCTCCCCAGCACGGCGTGTGCCCCGCACCTCCTCCTCCATGTGCTGCATCACTCCCACATGCTCAGCCTGCACCACGCAGGCAGGGACACCTTGTCCCCTCCCTGTCACCCTTCTGGCCAGTGCCAACCCCTCGCTCCATCTCACTCCTGGACTGTGGGCAGCAGCCCCCAAATGATGGCCAGGACTGCACCCACCCCAGGGATCCCATCCGTCCTGGTGACCCCCACCCCAGGGTGCTCAGCCCCACGCAGAGCTGTGCCTCCCCAGCCTGCCCAGCTGGCACTGGGGACGGGTCCCTGCTCAGTGCTGATGGGAGGTGGGCACCCAGCAAGGGCTTCACCATCGCCCCCATCAAGGCACTGCCCCTGTGGACTCCCTGAGCAGCCTGGGCCCCTCTGTCCTGCCCCAAGCTGCCACAGTTTTAACCCCTCTCCTGCTCTCCCTGGCACAGCACAGCCCAGCTGCACCCACGAGCATGCCAGCCTGCCCTCTCCAGGGATGCTCTGGCCATGGAGGGGATCTCTCTGTCCTGGGGGTGACACAGGGACTTTTCAAAATGTCCCGGCACTCAATGCTCGGGCCATGTGGGGACGGCCAGCCCTGCTCCTGCCAGCTCCCAGCCCTGCTACAGACCCAGGCAGAGCATCCTGGAGGCAGCACGGCAGCAGGACAGATCCCTGCTCGCCAGAGGAGGGGTCTGGGGACAAGCAAGGACTTGGATCCCCAACATCTTCCCCCATCCAAAGAACAATCACAAGCACTTCTGCGTTCAGCAGCTGAGAGAGGCTGGGAAGTCCTCGAGGAAAAGGAGAAAAAAAGGGGTGGAAAAGCTGAATTTCACATTAAAGATGGTGCCAGTCACCGGCAGACTCAGCCCCACGTGCAGCTGAGCACAGGGAGCGCTGGCTCCAGGGCCACCCTTCCCAGTAATGCCAGGATGGGAGCGAGGGAGCCCGGGCAGCACGGTGCTCCCCGCGGGATGGGCAGGGTCCTGCCGGGGCCATGCAGGAGCAGGTGAGGCAGCGCAGTACTTACCCCAGCCAGGAGGAAGGGGCCCCAGAGGATCATTGTCGGACGGGGCTCCGGAGGACTAGAGACAACAGAGAGAGCAAAAACACGGAATAAACCCCAGAGCCGGGATGGCTGGGAGGAGCAGAACACAGAGGTGAGCTGGCCAGCCCTGCTTCCACTCGCCTCTCCTCAGCCCACAGCTCCCAGGGAACCAAAAAAAAAAATTGCACACTCAAGGGGGGTT
>VYXC01011246.1:522042-607117 GCA_013397175.1 Platysteira castanea | reverse complement strand
AAAAAAAAAAAAGCCCAAAAGCTCAGCCTAAGCAGGGGCTGGGGCAGCCAAGGGGCGGCGGGCAGGGGCAGGGGCTGTGCCGGCCGAGGGCAGCGGGACGGCCCGGAGGGCTCCGGACGTGCGCGGCTGCTCGGCTGCGCCGGCGTCCCCTCCACATACACCTCCAGCCTCCTCCAAGAACCACACACAAGAGGGGAAAAAATATCGCAGGCCTTTCCAATGAAATCATTCCCACAAGCGCTGTCCACGCCCCGCGCTTCCTGGCGGGATGGCGGCCCCCTCCTCCCGGGCAGGGCCGGGTGCGGGATGCGCCGCACTGAGCCCGCATTCAGCCCCGGCCCGGCCCCCGCCCCCGGCACCGCACAAAGCCCCTTTCTCCTCAGCCGGGGCTGGCCCAGCACGGGGGGCACGGGCCGCTGTCCTGCCCCGCTGGGTGCAGACCCTGCCCCAGCCCCGCCGGGCTCCCTGGGGATAGAGGGTCCCCGGGGCCCAGGGCAGGAGGGGACCTGGAAGTGCTTTTAATGGTTAAATAGGAAACGCATCGTTAGCCGAAAGGTAGAAGCCCAGCTGCTGGAGGGGACTGTGTGCCAGCCCCCCGCGCCAGGATGGACCCGAGTCGGCCTGGGCCCAGGGAATGCCACCCGCAGCCAGCCTCGACCCTCCTGCCTGGAGCCAGGGCCCCCCACTCCCAGAGAGGCACCAAAGCCTGGGCGGGTACAGCTCATGGCAGCCCAGCTCCCCGGGGATGGCCCGGCACAGCCCGTGCCCCCCGTGCCAGGACTGGCATGGCCAGCCGAGCTCGGACCTGGGGCAGTGTCCGCTCCCTCTCGCCAGGACAGGCTGCAAGACACGCAGCCGAGTCGTGTCCAGAGGTACCACCTCACTGGCACCTAAAAATAGCTAATTAAAGCTACCAGAGCAGGGCTCCAGGCAGCTCCTGCAGCTCCCCACAGCCCCTGGGAACAACCTGGCCCCTGTGCCAGAGACCCTTCATGCAAGGGATGCAGCACCGGGGCGTCTGCTGGGAGAGTGGTGCCTGGCTTCACCCGAGCCCCTCAAACTGTGCCTTTCCCAGGCTCTGCCCCACTGCTCCTCACCCCCCTACCGTCCCCTCCAGGGAGGAGGGCAGAGGGATGCTGGAGGCGGGGGCAAGTCAAGCAGAAAGCCCCTGTGGGGCAGGAGGCAGAGCAGGAGCCATCACCGCTGGCAGCAGAGCTCGAAGCAGAAAGTACAATCGTTCCATCAGGCTAAATTTGGAGCTCGAGTCCCTCCCTCGGCAGAGCGCGGCCGGGGCGAGTCGCACGGCGCTGGAGCGGCTCCAAGGCTGGCGCTGGCGGGGAGCGAGGGACGGCCCGGAGCCCCGCCGGGAGCCCCCTCCCAGGGGAGCCCCCTCCCAGGGGAGCCCCCTCCCAGGGGAGCCCCCTCCCAGGGGAGCCCCTTCCAGGGGAGCCCCTCCCAGGGGAGCCCCTCCCCGTGCCCCTCCGCTGGGCTCTGGTGAACGGCACACGGGGCAGCGCAGGCAGCGCCGGCACGGTCCTGGGGGTCCAGCTCCCCTACGAGGCTTGGAAGGGCTGGAGAGACATCCAGGGAGGGACAGGCAGGGGGAGGAGAGGGGCTGAGCTGCTCCCGCAGCCCCGGGAGCAGCCCCGGTTGTGTCCCACCCAGGATGGACTTTGCACTGCCTACACCCCTGCCCAGAGAGCTGCTCGAGGCAGCCCTGAGCTCACTCCAGTTCCAGCTGGGACTTCTGGCTTTCTCTGAGGAGATAAGTCAATGAGAAGCTGGTCCCTCTACACTGCCCACCTTCCCTCCACACCTGTTCCCCTGCCTCTGGCACGAGTGGTTTCACCAGCGCGTGGGGCCGGATTGCAGCTCTGGAAGGCAGAACCACTCCAGCCTGGCCCTTTCCCAAGCACTGCTCTCCCTGCAGCCCACGGCCACCAGCACCGCTCAGGTCAGCAGAGCTGCTCACCCCCACAGCTGGGTCCAGATCCACGGCAAAGGTATGGCCGGGACAAGCGTGGTCCCTGCCCAGAAACAGAATGGTTGAGAGTATTCCCTGAGCAAGGAAATGCAAATACTCAGCCCAAACCAGCAACGAGGGGAAGCAGCAGAGGAAGCAGGAGGGAGCTGGCCAAGTCCAGCTCATTCCCTGCACCCTCTGGTCCCCGGCTCCTGCAGCTCTCTCCACTTGTACCCCGGGCCTGCTGCTCCTGCTGCACCCAGGACACAGCCACGCTGTCCTCAGCCCAACAGAGACCTGGGGAGGGACAAGCTCAGGCCCCAGAGCCTCCTGTCCTGCTACACACCAGGCTCCCCACAGCTCCCTCAGCTCCAGCAGCAGGTTCTCCAGCCCCATAGGTCAGCAGCAAGGCTTGTCTGATGGGAGCCACAGGAGAATGCGTGCCACTGGCACTGGAGAGACCTTGGGCACAGGCTGCTGAGGACACTCCCACCACCCTTCAGGGCCGTGCAAGCTGGTTTATAAAAACCAAGTCACTCCCCCTGGCCTCTGCAGGCAGCTGAGGAGTTTGTGGGCTCCCATCCAGGCACCGCTCTGAGCTCGCACAGACCCCACGCAGCCCAGCAAGCGCCTTCCCACGCTCCGTGGCTCCCAGGCAGGCCCGGGCGAGAGCAGCAGGACAGCCAGGTGAGACCCCCGCCACCGCCCGGCCCTCACCTGGTACAGGAACCTTTGGCTGAACTGCTGCATGGCCCCCTGGAGCTGGTTGCGCTGCGACTGCCACTGCTCGTAGTTGCGGACGTACTCGGCCGTGGGGCGCTGCCACGTGGTGGTGCGGGTGTTGTGGTCCACGTAGTAATACCTGCCTCGAGGGTCCACGCGCTTCTCCCACCTGCAAGCACCCAAGGGAGCTGTCACTGTGTGTCTCACACAGCTCACTGACACCCTCCGACACGAGGGCTCCGTGCCCAGCTCCGGCAGAACCACTGGTTTCACACCTAAGGGGGCTCTAATGGACAAGGACCCACCAAAAGGAAATACAAAGGACGAGTAACTCTTTGAGTAGCTCCTGCAAGGGCACACGAAGACTGACAGGATGCTGGGACACCACCAGAGCTCCCACCAGGATGCTGTGAGCATCCCTCCAAGAGAGCCGACCTCCGACCAAGGCAAGGCCTGGAGCCCCCGGGCGCCTTACCCTGGAGGAAGGGGTCTCTCCCACGTCGTGGTCTTGTTGTTGTGGTCTACATAGTAGACTCTACCATTCGGCAGCTCCCGCTGTTCCCACCTGCAAGAAAAATAAAATCATGAGGCAGGTGATACTTGCTGGCACCAAAAACATCCGGAGAGCTGCCCCTGGTGGGTCAGGGAGCCCAGCCCCTCACATCCTTGGCATTCCAACCTTTACTGGACAGGTCTGCATGGCAGCTGCTGGGCCTCCTAGATGGAGACTCTGGGAGAGGGGCTGCAGCACTCTGCTTCCTTAGCAGGCATACCCTGGAACATAAATTCCTAATTTCCCCCAGGAAGGTCGGAGTAAGATTTCACACAGGGTCAGTTTTATGCCCTGTGTTTCTGATGTTTTTGTTTGTTTTGTCCTAATACATCTTCAAAGGGGAGTGTTTGAGTTTGGGCTGGGGCTGGGTTCTCTCCCTGGCAGCCCTGGGCTTGCTGCTGACAGCTACGGCTCTAACACACGCGTGGCCACGGCACTTGGGCTGGGGTGGCCCTGAGGACAGCCCGGGTGACAGTGAGCCTGGCTTTACAGGGCCCCACTGGAACCATTCTTTGTGTGAATTCATTCATGAATTTACCCTGGCAAAGGTGAAAGCTCTGTGGAGCCCGTGCTTTCTTGTCAGCTTTTATCCTGCAGCAGAGGAGGCGAGCCAGCAGCTGCTGACAGATAAAGTGTTCTCCTGCCACACTCCTGCTCCCACAGGCCTCTCTCCCCATTCAATCTTCTGTCTCAATTAATCACCATAAAAAGCTCTAGGAAATTAATACACCAGCTTCTGTGTGACACCAAGGGAGCCAGCCCAGGCTGGCAGGGAGCAGGCAGCCCTGAGGATGGAGCTGCTCCGAGTGCTGATGCCCCACAGCCCGGGCTCGTTGCAGCTCAGCCCCGCAGCTCCAGGGACAGCAGTGCCATCAGTGACCTTGCCATGGACACAGCCCTGCTGGGACACAGCTCAGCTGCACCGCAGCCTCTGTGGAGCCCAGGCAACACCTGCACGTGTTGCTTCTAGTCAGCAGCACTGGACCTTTCTCCTCCCTGGACCAGGGCAGGGACACCAGTGGGTATCCCTGAGGGAGAGTCCAAGGCAGGATCTGCTGTGCCCCTGCACCGTAAGGGTGAGGGGCTGCCAAGCCTGGCACTGCCCAGTTTCCTGGTCACAAACCCTGAACTTGGTGCTTCATGAGCATAAAAGCACCAGGACAGGTAAAACAAGAGTGAAATCTCTAAAAAGAAAATCAGCACAGCTGGGGTGTCCTAAGACAGGAGCATGTCCACCCCAGGAGATGGATGGCAGAAGGTGCCCAGGCACCTTCAGGGCAGTGGAATTGCCCTGGACAGGTCCTCCAGTCTCATTAACAGCGGGTTCTCTGATCCATACAGTCTGAGGACTTGGAAGGTACCATTCCCGTGGCTATAGAGACCAGAATTCCCATGATGAGAACTCCTCCAGGTTTCTGGATCCCTCTGGGTGCACTCATGACTGCAAAGAGCCACACAGGATTGGGGAGAGCTGCTGGTGGTGGCAGCTACTGCTTGATGTCCCCTGTCCCCACCTCACCCCCTGTAAAAACACTGATGAGCTCACCAACTCCTCCCCAGCAGCTCCTGGGTGATGTGAGGAGTGACTCTGCCGAGGGCTGGCTCGCCCTGCGAGTCACTGCCAGTGATGTTGAACCGTAGTTACTGCTGCCACACAGACATGGGGACACTGGGGACACCCCTCCTTGCTCAGACCACCTTGCCCAGCTCCACACGGCCCCCAGCACGGGGGATCCATGGTTTTGGGAGCACTGGATGGTGGGAGCTCTCCCCACATGCACCACACTGCAACCACAAAGCACCCAGCATGCCGTCCCCACCAGCTCCCCTCCAGCTGCCCACGGGCTCACGATGGCCACGGATGCAGGGAGCCACAGGCACTGAGAAGTGGCAGAGCTGAGGCAACCCTGCAGTCCAAACAAAACGCCCTCCTTACGTAAGAAACCACAGCCCCGTGGGCTCTGCCAGGCAGCATAAAGCACCTCTTTGTGCGGGCAGGACAGCGCCGCACGCCCCCCGCTCTGGCCGCCTGTCCCCACGCAGGATCATCCCTGATAGGATCCAGATGCAGGAGCCAGCAGCCCCTCTCCCCTCCCTTCACTACTGATCTGCTCAGAAACCCCAGCACGAGAGCCGGGACCCCCAAGGCCTCGGGCGCTGCGGCCGCAGCCCCGGCGCCACACACGCGCCCGGCTCCGCAGGGGAACACTCTGCCCAGAGGATGTGAGGAGGTTTTGGGCACTGTCGGGGCTGGAATTACTCGGAATTCCTTCCAGCCCTCTCTAGCCCCTAGGACAGACTCCCAGTTGTGTGAGGGATGCCTTTGAGTCGCCACACCTGGTGCAGATGTTGAGACACGGAGATCTGAGCACAGAGAATCGCTTGGGATCCCCAGATGAACCCAGCTGTCTGTCACAGCCCAGAACGAGCAGGGAGGCTGGGACCACCCTCCAGAGGCTGAAGTGAGTGCTCCCCATGCTCCCAGGGAAGGAAGGAGACACTCGGAGCACGGGGCAGGGGTCGGGAGGGACGTGCCTGGCAGCTCTGCAGGGGACGCTGCTCCTGGAGTGGCACAGCAGAAGCCATCCCCAGAGGCCCTGCAGTGCTCTCAGAGCCATCCCAGCAAGGGGCTGTCCTGCATCCCCATCTCCCAAGCTGGGCCCCAAACCACCAGTCAGAGTAATTTCGTGGTGAGGTGAGCCCGCCAAAAACCAGCCACCCTGGATTAGGGCTCAAGAGAGCTCCAGCAGCTCATTTACACCACCCCAGGGACACAGCGCTGTGCAATCCCAGTTCAGCAAATCCCCATTACCCCAGGACCTGCTCTGGCAGCTCTCTGGCAGGGCTCACACCGTGGAGCCCTCAATGGATTCAACTCTCTGCTCTCCTTCACCTGGGAAGCCCCTGATCTCTGCTCTCCTCCTGCCCAGGCCAGCACAGCACAGCACAAATGCAGCTCGTGCTGCCCTTGCCCCCTACAGATCCCATGGCCAGCACAGAAGGTGCTAACCCAAGGTGTCTCCAGAGATCCAAATTCCAGCTCAGCCTGGAGAATGCCTCACTACCCCTTCAATGTTCCTCTCCATCCATCTCCCAAAGCACAACAGCTTTATCCTCCTCCCTGCTCTGACACACCCGTTTCCCTTGCGTGTGAGCTCCACAGGGAGATGGGCAGGGAGGACACAGCCACCTTTCCACCTGGCTGGGCCAGGTAAATCCAGCCTGGGGTCTTAGAAAGCAGTGCCTGCAGCCTCCTGAGCCTCTGGAATCCTGAGGTATCTGCAGGCTTCCCTGCCCCGGCCCAGAAACAACAGCCTATTTTCAACCCCAGGTGGGGAAAAGGAGACCTTCAGTCTACCTGGTAGGAGCAAAAAGAGGCATAAGCTCTGGCTGGAATAAAGGCCTTTTTGAGACCACTGGACTTTTCCAGCTGCCTGGAAACAGGAAGCGCCCAGGCCAGGAGAACAGAAACCCTCACACACCCGCATAAAGGCACAGTGAGCCGTTAACCCTAATTACCTGTGACTGACACGCGAGCGGGGCCCTGACCTTCCAGGCATCGCCTCAGCCAAAGCAAAATAAACAGCTCCCTTCATCCCAAACACAGGCCATTTCACCCCCGCCCAGAATTCAAGGAGTCTGACACCAGGGGCTCTGGGCGCAGCTGCAACACGCTGGGGGCTGAGCCCAGAGCCCGACTGCCACCCCCACACCCCGAGCCAGCAGCCCCCAATCCTCTCCAGCCCCTTCCCGAAAGGATGAACAGCATCTGCACCAGGGAGAACGAGCACCACTCCTCCAGGGTCCTGCCCCCTGTCCCCAGCAGTGGCCAATGCCTCTGTGGTGTCCCCAAAGTGTGCTCCTGCCCTCCTGCTCAGTGGGAGCTCCCTGAAAATCCACGCTCACTCTGCTGGGAGTTTTCCTCTGACTGATCCCTTGAGCAGCCCCGTGAGAGCAGAGGGCTCTGCTGCTCCCCAGGCACGGAGATGCCACCCACTGTTCACTGCCCCAAACACCCAGCGGGCACAGGCCAGACCCCAGCCCACGGCGTCCTGGGCAGACAGGCAGGACAAGGAGCACCAGCTCTGCCAGGCAAGGGGCACACGATCCCTGGCACCTGCCCCAGGCCCTCCTTGTTCCACTGAGCACCAGCATCTCCACCAGCTCCTGGGGCAGCCCTTTCCCTCCCTCGAACAGCCCCTGGTCCCAGCACACAGCAGTGCCCCAGCTCCCACCCCCTCCCCGAGGGCTGCAGGCAGAGCTTACCCGGGGGGCAGAGCATCCAGGGTGAGCACGGCTGCCCGGGCTGGGGGGGCACTGGGGCCTGAGGCCTCCTCGGCCTCTCCGGAGCTGCTCAGGGCAGGAAGGGCAGGAGCAGCGGAGCTGTCGGCCGTGCCGGACGCCGCCGGGGTCGGAACGCTGGCACCTGCTGCCGGCCTGTCCTCATCCATGGCCACGGCACCCACGGCGTCCCCGCTGGCTGCAGAGGCAGAGGGCAGGAGGTCAGCACCGGGGAGGGGGCCAAGGCTGGCTGCTCTTCCCGGGAAGCAGAGCACGTGGTGGGTCACAACCCGAGCACGGCACTCTCAGCGCTCCCAGCCTGCAGCAAAGGCAGCACCTGCTTCACCCAGAGCCCTCTGGGAACCACTGCCATCGCCTCCTTCCTGAGACAGAAGCAGAAGGTACTTGGCATTTGTGGTCAGTGTCTCCTCTGCCACTGGAAACATGCTGCATCCCGGGTGGGAACTCGGGGAATGAGCGGGAGCTCTGAAACAGTGGGTACAGCATCTCCCCTGAGGCAGAATGAAACCCAGGCTCTGCAAGTGAACAGCACTGGAAAGAGCTAAACGTTGCTGGATTCCACTGAACGTTTGGAAAAGGGAAGGGGAAGAGGCAGAGCAAAGGAAAACTACAAAGAAAACTGGTGAGGAGGAAAATGCAGAGCAAAAAATTGAAAGGGAATTTGTTTGAGGAATATTTATTAGATAGCCAAAACCCCGAGACCTGGCAGTCCAGCTGAGGAGAACCTTTGCTACAAGACATCCTGACTGAAGTGGTAAAGCAAAAGCTTTATAAACAACCCAAGAACATGGAACAAAGGAGTGAGGGATGCAGACAGATTTCCATGAGTTAGAGCTGAGAAACATAAACTGTAAGGGAAGCCCAAATATTTAGAAGAATTGTAGGAAAAAGCAGTATAAACCCTCATGGAAGGGAGACTGAAGAGCTACAGATGCTCTGTGGAAGAGACAGAGTGCTCAGGACACTCTGCTTGGCAGCTGGAGGTGGCAGGACAACATCCTCCAGCACCAGGGGGATCCTGGGACACAGCAGCTGCAGGTAAGGAAGATTTCCAGGTCAGCAACAACTTCCACCAGAGCCCTGCAGGACCCAGCTGAGGAGGTCTCTGACTGCCCTTCATCTCCAGCAAGCCTGGGAAAAAGCCATTTTAGAAGCTTCAGTCACGTTGTGAGAAGCTTCAACGGGAACCTGCAGCAGGACCCAGGTGAATGCACCGTGGTCAGTTTGATCTCAGCCCTGGACAAAGCAGGGAAAAGCTGATCCAAAGTCCACCTGATAAGGAAGGGCTCCAGGGGGAACACAGCAAGGGCTGAAAAATGTGGCTGTGGGGAAAACACGCCTGGGAATAATCTCCTTTTATTGTCAGCTGGAATTACAGCTGTGAGAGACAAATGTAACGGGGACGTTCTGTCAACAGCCTGCTTGAAAAACACGGCAGTGTCACCAAAATGTGCCACAGCGAGGGCAAAGAGGTTGGTTTCTAGAGGCATTCCAGGGTGTCCAGCACTAATCCCAGCCACACAAAACACTCTTCTCCCCATCCCAAGTGGTTGCTGACAGGACCTGTGGGAGGCACGGAGGGTGGTAAAACACCCACAAGGACGGCAGAGCCATAAACCCACTGGGGAGGCTGTGGCTGGGCCAGTAAAAAGTGCTTTAAACACACCGAAGCCAAGAAGCCAAGTTGTACTTGGGATCAAAATCCCTGTCCCCAGCCTGAGGGAGTGTCCACAGAGCGAGGAGCCTGGGGAGGGCTGGGCTTTGGCAAAACTGAAATTGCATTGCTTCAGGTTTTCCCAGCAAAATGTCAAAAAATACCAAACTCCCTCTGTGCTGAACAGTGCAGTTCCTTCTATCCAAAACGAAGCACTCTGCCTCTCCTTCATCTCCCACAAAAGCAAAGGCAGTGCAGAGGAGCAGGAGATGCTCCATGAGAGCCAGAGAAAAACAGATCAGCCATGTGTGACTTCATAGTCAGGTACTCAGCAGGTCCCAGTCCTGCTCCACAAGGGATTTATGGCTTTGGGGACAAATCCAAGAAATGACAGAGAAATCTTTCCCAAAATACCCCATGTTGTAAGAAGCAGCCCTGCTTGAGAGGTGAGTTTGTGCCTTGTCTGGTGCTTGACAGGCAGCTGCTCCTCCCCACTTCTGAGCTCAGAGCATTTTCACTGAAGACTGATGGGAAATTCAGCTGAACCCTGAAAAAAGTCCACTCATTGGTGACAACTGTCTTCCTCATTGTCACATCGGTGACACTGCTGTCTCAGTATCCTTTTAAACACCTGGAGCCGATGACTCCAGAGTGGAGTCACAGAAATCATTCCCGACAGGCAGCACAGATCCTCCCAGTGTGCTCTGCAGAGATGCCTGGCTTATCAGAAGTAAAATCAATAAAAACCAATCAACCCACAGGGACAGAATTCCCAGGCACTACAAGATGCATTATCCTCAGCAGAGGTTCATTTTCTCCCCAGCAAACAGCCCCGAGCTCTGCCCCCACCTCCCACGAGCACCGGGTCACCTGTGCCGTTGGCCACGCCATTGGCCACGCCATTGGCCACGCTGGTGGCCGTGCTGGTGGCCGTGCTGGTGGCTATGCCATTGGCCATGCTGGTGGCCGTGCCGTTGGCCATGCTGGTGGCTGTGCTGGTGTGCTGTGAGCTCTTGGCCTGCTGCCGGTGCCGGCTCCTGGCACTGGGACTCTGCTCTGCACTCCCCGTGCTTCCCCGGGCCGCTCCGGCCGCGTGTCGGTGCGTCCTGCAAGGCAAGGGAACACGGGAGGTGACAGACAGCACATGGAAAACCCCACTCCTGTCTCTTTGCCCTGGTCTGCTGCTTCCTCCCAGCACAGCCACCGGTGTCCCCTGGGAAGGGCCAGGACACAGTTCCGTGCCTCTGCTGAGGGCAGTGCCTGGAGCTTCATGCTGCCTGCTCAGACCTGCCCACAGTTCTGGCACACACCTGCTGGTGGCAGAGACCCATGGAGGAGTCACCTCGGTGACACCACCTTGCTCTGTTCACAAGTCTACGTGCCAAGGAATGGCCCTGGACACTCACGGCCAGACTCCTGCTCGCCACCGTGGATCCTGGCTTGTTTCATCCACCCCTGCAGATCCCAGGAGACCCCACACCAGCCCCAGGTCCTGCACCATGCTGGGGACCCTCACCACTGCCTCGTGCCTGGCTCCAAGCCTTGCACAGAGGCAGATGAGGAAGGTGCTCCCAGGACAGCTGTGGCCTCCAGAAAAGGAGGGGACGAGCAGTTGGGAAGGACGGGAGCTGAAATCACAGCACGAGTTGTGACCAGCTCAGGTGCAGCTCCTTCATCTCTGGGGGGTCGCACCCACCCTGGAGCTCACCTGCCACCGTTCCCCATGGCCAGGGCAGCCCAACCTCCACGGGCAGAGCACCTGCAGCTCCCCCCAGCAAACTCTTCCCTTTGGACCATCCAGGGCCCCCAAGGCAGCACAAAGGCATTCCCGAAAAAGCTGGGTTTCACCTTAAAAATTCATTCCTGTGAGCGAGGAGGGGGACAGGGCAAGAGGGGAGATGCTGTCATCCCAAATCTGGGGGGCCTGGGGAGCAGAAGCAGAGCCCAGGCACCTCCACCCAGGCTGGCAGCTCAGGCAGCAAGCACAGAGGGTAAAGACTGCAGGGACAAGGAAATCAGTTTCTCCCAGCCAAAATCTACCTTAAAAGGGCAAAACCCACAAACTGTCCCCAAGTCTCAGGGCTGGCACTGGGAGGGGACAGCAGCTTGGCAGCGACAGGGCACAGATCAGTCCTGCCACTCACAGCAGCTCCAGCAACTGGAACCCTCCCACAGGCTCCAAAGCTGCTCTCCTTGGGGAGCAGCTCATGGCAGGGCTGGGATCGGGAGGAGACATGGGAAAGCAGGAGATGGTTGTTGAAAATAGATTAGATGAGAGCCACGGGCAGAGCAGGAGCTGCTGTGATCACTTCAGTGAGCCACAGACCCCCAGGAGGGCAGCCCTGGCCAGGGGCTCCTCAGACAGGGAACTCACACCAAAACCCCGGCTGCCCCCAGACACAGCTCCGTGCTGGGGTTTGCTTTGGCCACCAGCACCCGGGAGCATGGAGCATCTCTGGGTACAGGAGAGGCTCCTCTTCCCCCATCAAGAGGTGAAGGTGGGCCCTCACTGCCGTGGCTCAGCAGGGCACACTGGTACTACCCACCTCCCAAAAGCTGGATGGCACCTCTCCCCAGAGTTCCCCCCATGGTGAGGCTGAAGGCAGCACAGCTCCTGGAGCCCTGGCCAGAGGGGAGCAGGTAGGTGGCACCAGCCTGTCCCACTGGGAGCAGCCTCTCTGGCATGGGATGGATCTGGCCCCTGCCCTCCTCAGCACAGATGAGCTCAGAACTGCCCAGAGAGTTTTTAGAAACCAAAACAGGATGTTTCCAGGCTGCCAGCCGGCAGCACAGGGTTACCAGCCTGAATTAGCCAGCCCGCCGCCCAGCCCAGCCCTCCTACGAGTGCTCCCATCTGGGCATTGTCTTTTAATAGACACTGGAAACAAACCCAGCAAGGCCACAGAGCGAGGCGGGATGGGAGCGTGCGCTTAAAATAGGAGCAGGGAAAAAACCAGGCAGAGCACGGATGGGAACAAACAGTGGGGTGGGGTGGAGGGGGGTGTGCAGATGGCAGCCTCTCTCCCATGCCAGGGGCAAGACCCTGCTGTCCCCCATCGACTTGGCGACCTTGGGTGGCTGCCCCATTGCCCCTCCTGGGCTGTGGCAGATGATGCCAAAAAGTAAAGTGGCATCAGCCAGGTGACATCAACCTTTCCTCTCCCCCTTCTGCCAAGGCGGAGTCCCCTCGCCACAGCGGCCAACACAGACCCTGGCCAGGAAACTCAGGAATGGCCAGTTCCTACAGCTGAGATGGCCAGAAGCTCCCTCATGGGATGCAGCAGAGGTGGCAGCATGTCCCAGTCGCACTCAGCACATCAGAGCCCAAGCTGTGGCCGAGGGGGAGGGAGGGCAGAGCACGGCTGGAGTCAGCACTGGCTGTGGGGAGCAGGGCACGACCTCCGGGAAACAACCAGGAGAGCCCCAGTGCCATGAGGGCAGTGAGAGCACAGCTCCCAAAACACGGAGCTGAGAAATTCCCCCTGTCCCTGCCAAGGTGGGAGGAGGCAGCCACATCCCCCAACACGCAAATGGAATCTCAATCTATTCTCAATCATGGAATAGGTGCGAAGGGACCTGGAAGCTCATTCCGTTCCAGCCCCTGCCATGGGCAGGGACACCTTCCACTGTCCCAGGCTGCTCCACGCTCTGTCCAACCTGGCCTTGGGCAGGGCTCCAGGGGCAGCCACAGCTTCTCTGGGCACCCTGTGCCAGGGCCTCCACAAACAGGGGTTGTGGCACCCACTGCCCCAGCTCTCAGCCAGAGCTCCTTCCCTCCCTGCACAGAGGGCTGTGAAATTTCACACCCAATCACCAAGGTTAGCAGCAAATCCCAAGATGACATTTGTTCAGGAGAAGAAAGAGAAGCCCTGACCAAGCAATTTCCCTCGCAGGGACAGTGTAGAAATAGCTGAGGAGCAAAGAATGACCCTTTTCTTCCCATCCTGCTGCCGAGCGACTTTGCCAGCATCCATCACCAAGGCCAAGAAAATAAACACGGCTCTGTGTATAAACACAGCAACCATCAAACAACATTCCCAAGTGCAAGGGACCCGCAGTCCACTCCGGAGCAGGCTGCTGCCTGCACTGTGGGTACGTAGAGCAGTGCTCTGCCCCACGGAGCAGCACCACATCAAACTGAGCAGGCATGTCCAGAACAACCCCAAATCCAGGTGAGCGCAGCGTGGATTGAGAACTAGCTCGGAAGGTTCCACAGCAGGGCAGCCACGGGATTTGACTGATGGCAGGCACACCTGGCAGGTGCCTGAGGGTGCCCTGCACAAGTCCTGACCAGACCTCACCACACTCAAGGTGACACCTGAAGCAGAAACTCCTCACAGTCGATGGGAAACCAGCGGGGAACGGGCCATGAGCAGTGCCCGGGCTCAGCCTCCCAAACTAGAATTTTCTTTGCAGGTTTTCTAGCACCTCCTGAGAGCTGCTAAGTGCCTGCCAAGCCCGGCTCAGTCAGGTCACTGAGCACTTCCCATCCCTGGGGAGGCTTTAACACCTGGACAGCAGGAATCAGCAGCAGCAGCCACCACAAAAGGGCATGAACTGTGTTCACAACCTGCTCCCAGTTTCCATCCCTCTCCCTCCTCGGGTGGGAGATGAACACACAACACGGAAAGACAGGGTCACTTTTTGAGCCAAAAACACCAACTCTGGTGTGTGCTCAGCAGATGAAGAAGGAGCAGAAGAGCTCAAGCTGTGGAGCTTGTAGCTGAGAGTGCCCCTGAGCCTGGCCCACGCAGAACCTCCCACGGGCAGGCTGCAGGCGCCCTCTCCACAGCCACACTCCTACCCAGAACATCTGTACAGGCTGCTGGGCCACTGCCATGCTCTGGAAATATAAATAGGTGTTAAATTCAACTCCATGTTGACAGCGTGACACGTCTCTCAATAACCACAGCTCCAAAAGGAGCAGCGCTGAGCCACTCCAGCCCGGCAAGGAGGCAGGGCAGGGCATGGAGCCAGGTGCAGGATGGCCTGCTGCCCAAGCATCTCACTTCCTTTGGAAGCAGCTGTTATTTCCCTGCAGCTCTGCTGCTCCTGCTCTCCCTGGGCCTTTGGAAGCATCTCCCTGTGGCCATTGCCCAGAGGGACATTGTTCTTCCCAGCCTGGCCAGGGCTGTGCTCGAGGGAAGAGCTGGGGTTTCCGTGATCCCCATTTGAAGGGACCCCACTTTGCTGGTTGGACTGGTCACAGCCTGCCCCACTCCCAGACTGACCATTCTTTCAGCTGCCAGTGGAGCAACTGGTGGAAACTCTCTGAGCCATCACAGACCTGATATTCCTTAAGAGACCCACACTTTGGGAGAGGCTCAGGCCAGCCACAGCCCAGCCACCCCTCTGCACTGCCAGCTCTGCTGTCCCCCAGCACAGGCCCCCCTGCTCCCCACCTCCCGTGTGCTGTGTGACAGGGGCTCACTGGGAGATCTGCAGGGGATGCCCAGCACAAGGACAATCCAGACACAGCCACAGCAGCCCCCCAGCAGCAGACACACGGCACGGGACCCTCACCTGGGCCTGCTGCCAAAGCAGTTGGTACTGGGAGGTTGGTGCCGGCCCTCTGTGGCCACAGCTGTGCCAGTGGGGTCCCGTCCAGGCACCTGGGACCCTGCATGGGGGAAGAACAAGGGGTGAAGAAAAGGACTGAACCACCCATAGATCTACCCTCCTTCCCTCCCTCCCACCTTCCAGAAAGGAGCCCCAAAAGCACAACAGCCTCATCCCTTGCAGGACAGACCCCCAGCACCCAAGGACCCCCCACCTCACACTGGGTGCTATCCTCACACCACACAGCCTGGCACTGCCTGGCCCCCCCTGTAGCTCCAAGCAGGACACAGGACTCTGCAGAGCTGGCAGTGCTGGGAGAGCACTGCATCCCCAGCTCCCACATTTCACAGGTTTTGTCTTCTAGTGACAAAGAGAAGGAGCCAAGGGAAAGCAATGCACCAACCCCTGTTCTGTACAAGCTTTGCTCCCCTGGCAACCCCGAGAGATCAGCCACCAGCCCGTGACCCCCCGCACGCTCTGCCATGGGGAGCTCTCTGTGAGTGGATCAGCAGACACTGACACCATTTCCCCAGCCCTCACAGGCAGCGAGGGAAGGGGCTGACCCACATGGAAGGCTGGAGGAGGGCCTGGGGAAGGGCAGCTCCTCCCAGGCTGCTGGGGAGGCTGGTGTGAGCCTGTCGATGCTCCCGTTCCGCTCCCTGTGGGAGCCCACAGGGCTGGGGCAGGGCTGGCCCTGGGACACCGTCCCAGGGGTGCCGGGGCCGTGCTCGCCCCGCTCCGCTCCCCACGCCTCGTGTCCAGAGCGCGTGGGGCCGGGCACTCACCCTCCGTGCCGGCACTGCCGTCGGGAACGCTGCCCAGAGCAACAGCCGGCCCGTCCAGGAAAATCGTCAGCTCTCCGCCCGACACAATGCTGCCTTTGTTCTCCGCCTGCAGGTCCAGGGTCAGCTGCCTGTTCTCCACTGCGACATGGAGAAAGAGACCCCCAGTCACCGCCGGGATGCCAGCCCCGGTGGAGGTGGCTCCACTGCCCCAGCTCCGACCTCAGCCCCCCGGGCTCCTCCAGGCCTTCCCCATCCCCAAAGGACACTGTGCCCACTCCCCTAGGGCCACCTGTCCCAGCGAGCACCACCAGTGTTGGCCCCACACCTACCAGTGCTGCCAGAGGACCCCTGGCCAGTCCCACCACCCACTTCTGAGGAAGATCCTTCTTCACCAGCCCTCAGGACCCCTTCACCCCTTTACTGGGGCTGCAGCCGTGACACCGAGACCCCCATCGCACACAGATCCAGGAGCTGGGGCTGTAGGGCAGATCCCAGCAGGAAAGCCAAGGGGTTTGGCTCCTTTAAGATGACACACGGGGCAAGAAGGGTCCTGCGTGATGGTGAGCATCCCTCCCTCCACATCCCCGTGCATCAATTCCACTGAACAAAACCGGCACAGAGGGCCGTCCCCAAACAGGAACGCTCTGTTGCAGCACTGGACCGCGTTCACAGAAGGTTCTGGAGACGGTGTCGTGGGCTGGGAGGCTCCTGGAGACAGCTGCCAGCTCCACTCCCTCCCTTGTGAGCCAGTCCGGCTTCAGCAGCTTCGGCAAGGCTTTGCTGGTCCCTGGGGGCAATTGGGGCACAGCACAGCCCTCAGCACCCACCCCATCACAGCAATGCCTGCCAGTGCCAGCCAGACTGAAACACCCGGCTCCGCCACAGAAGGCCAGAAAAATTTGGCTGCACCAGCCTGGGACACTGGCCCAGACGCTTCCTGACTCATTTGCTCAAATAATATTTTTATTATACACGGATTGCTCATGACACAATGGCACCATTTTTTAGCAACCTGCTTTGTCCCGGTGCAACACGGGGATGGGGTGCGGCTCAGGCTAGCAGGAGGAGGAGGAGGATGAGAGCACACCCCCATGGAGCCTTTGTCCCACCTCTGAGCTGTCCCACACTGGGACTTGACACTTCCTTTTCCAAGGCACCCCAAAACCCGGTGACACAGGGTCTGTGGTGAACACAGGGCTGTGGGACAGGCAGCACTCGTGGATCTGAAGGATGTCTCCAGCGCCAAGAAGGCAGGTGTCTCCTGCACAGCAAGGGCACACGCTCACGGGGGCACAGCTCTGTCACTGACCACCATCATCCCACATGGGATTCTGCTGAGCCTGGTCTCCCCCTCTGCCTCACGGAGCTGCACTCCGCTCGCTTCCATGGGAAGCTGACCTCACAGACAGTTTTAAGAGCCTGAGACAGAAGATGCCACTGAGCACGGCCAAAAACCAGAACAAATCCAGACCCTGTTTCCCCCCCGGCTCCTCCAAGCCGTAGGAATCCGCATTTTCTCCAGGGTCCCTCCATCCCCCTCCACGTGCGCCACTCTCCGGGGCCGCACAAGCCCTCATTGTGCGGGCGCCCAGCCGAGGCGCAAAGACAAGGTGTCTCCAAGTGGAGGATGTGAACATGAACCTCCCAGCCGGCTTCCTTCTCCCCCCCTCCGCCCCCTCCAGCTTTTTTAAAGAAAATAAACACTCGCAGAACCTTCCACTCCCTGTCCCCGAGCAGCGTGCGGGACGCACAAAGGGACATTGCTGCTGCACCAACGGCGGGTCCCCCGAAGGGCCCAGCACAAAGGCTGCCTCTGTCCCGCCGGCTGCCAGAATGTCAGAGGGATTATTATTATTTTGGGAGGGGGTCGGAGGGTGATTTGGTCCTGAATAAGGTCTCAGTTCAGCTACTTCCAGTGCCCTGCACGCAGCATCAGAGCTCCCATTTAGCAGAGGTGAGCTGGAATTCCCACCCAGCCCATTAAGCGGATTTACGGTTCCACAAAACGAGGCTGGGAGCAGCCGGCACAATAACGGCCTCGGGCTGAGCCCCAGCCCCAGGACCCCCAGGAACCACACGTGTCTGACCCCTGGGAGCTGCCACACAGGACCGGCAGTGCCTCTGGAAGACCCTGTGTGAGGTGGCTCCATCTCCACACCTGCATCCCAGATTTTCAGACAGACGGCCGAAAAGTGCTTCCCAGTCTCTCAGCTCCCCAAACCCAGCGCCAAGCTCTTTGCCCAGTCCCACTGGATGCAAAGGCCAGTTCCCATTCCAACAGCTCCACGTGATTGTCCAGGTTTTGTCTGGGATGAATCAAAGCTCCCTGGTGCTGAGCAGGTGAAGACTGGCTCAGCCTTTGTGCACTCCCACAGCAGAAGGAATAACTCCATGCTGTGCCTACAGTCCCTCCAGGAACAAGCAAGGGGAAAGTTAAACCTTCCACAGACATTCTTAAACGAAGAAGGAACTCACAGTTTAGGAGAAGGGATAATCTTTAGTGTCCCATGAAAGTCTCCCCAGGGAAGCTTTGCCTTTGCTGCTGACCCAGCCTCAACCCACCAGCGGCTTAGAGACAACTGTGTCCCACTCCATTTATCTGCCAGGGATAACCAGGAGGGCCCCAGGTTTCTGTTTCTTTCCTCTAAAAGGTGACACGGGATGGGCACTCTCCAATCCCCACAGTGACCTGCTGGCTGGATGACCAGTTTTGTGGGATTACATCCTGGCCATGGCAGAGCCCGCTCACGGAGCTGCTGGGACATCCAGCACACCTCAGCTCCTTTGGTATCACAGCCACAGTGGGGTGGAGCCGCAGTTTTCCAGAGGCTGGGAATTGCTGCTGGCATCCTGGAGGATCCCAGGAGACCAAGTTCCAGCCACCCTGCCTGGGGCACAGCAGCAGGGACTCTGGGATCTGTAAAGCCCAGGCACGTGGTGCCACTCAGTGGGACCAGCACAAGCAGCAAGGCCCAGTATGGGCTCCCACAGAGCCCGGGATGTGAGGCCGCCCCGGGCCAGCGGCGAGGAGCTCCCAGGGCCCGGGAACAAAGAGGAGCCTCTGCAGAGGCGGCAGCTCAGGGGCCGTGCCACAGCAAACGAGCTGTTTTATGGGAGCCCTGGGAGCAGCTCGGCTCCTGGAAAGCTCCAGCTCCTGTCGGTGATTGAGCCGGTCCTGACCCACCTCTCCACCTCCCCGGCCAATCCCTGGGAAGGCGGGAGGCGCTGCCTGCCAGCGGAGAGGCCCCGCAGGCGCTGCCAAGGCGCTGGAAGCGCTGCGAGTCCGAAAGCCGGGCTGGACCTGCCGGAGCAGGAGCTCCTGCGACAGCCAGGCTGTTGGCTGCAGAGGCTCTCACAGCCTTCCCGGGAGCTCAGGCCTCATCACTGAGCTCTTTTTCCATGCTCCCGGCCTCAGAGCTGAGACTTTTCCCCCTGCAGTGAGGCATACTTGGCAGGAGGGCTGGCAGCACCATCCTGGCAGGCAGGAGCCTGGCACGCCCTGCCACAGGTGTCACCAGCAGTGAGGACACCGTCCTGCCCACCGAGGGGAACAGCAGGAACATCAACCCAACCCACAGCTACACTCACAAACCAGTAACTTCATAAAGCCTCACCAAAATCATAACAAACCCAAGGTAGAGAGAGGGGCTGCTGCCCGGCAGGAGCTGCCCTGGGGAAGGCTCACTCTGGCTGAGCACTTCCCAGGATGGGGAGAGGAGGGCCAGGCCCCTCCAGTGGCAGGGGGCACATGCATCTCACTGCCCTTCACACATAAATTGTCTGACTCGGAATGGCTTGAAATCCCAGATGCCTTCTGCACGCCCTTGCCTGACCCAGCCCCTTCCTCAGGCTGGCAGGCAGAGGGAACACATTCCCCTCTTCCCGGGAGGCGAGCAGCCCCTGAGGAAAGGATCTCCCAGGCTCCCATAGGAACCCCAGCAGTCTCTGGCCCACTCAGACCTGCAGCAAAGCACGAAGGCTGAGCATGAGCCTGCAGAGAAGAGGAGGGAGCAGATGCCAGCCTGGACAAGGAGGGCAGACGGGAGCAGACAGGCAGCACCTTCCCAGCAGGACAGGGCAGGCTCTGCAGCTTTAAGAGTCCTTCCTCCCTCCCAGCCCACGGCGTCAAGGAAAAATGTGGCACGTTTTTTTCTGGGGGATGTTAACGGACAAGCTAGAACAGCCAGTTGCCTTTTCCATTCATTTTCCACACAGCCCCCCGGGACGGCTGGGAATGAAAGAGCCAATTGTGGAGGCACAGGTAGGGTGGGAACCGCGGCGGCTCCGGGAGCCCGGCAGGGCCCCTGCACACCTCGGGACATAGCGGCTGCAGGGGAGGGTGCCCAGGGGCACAGACCCCACAGCAGTGGGGCTGCCCGGCAGCTACACTCCAGCAGAGCCAGCCCAAGGCACACGTCCAAGTCCCCACGGGCCTCGCGAGATGACAGCAGTGGCAGCACAGCTCCCGTGCGTCCCTCACTGCCACAGCACCCAGTGCCACCCAGGGCCACCCAGAGCCACGGCAGCACAGCAGGGACACTGGTGCGGTTTCAGAGCTGGCAGCACCAGGGGAAGCAGCTCACCCCCGGCACCGGGGAGGGTCTGAACCAGCCCCGAATCCCTCGGGGCGCAGGAGGCCCCTCTCCCCTCTCAATACCAGGTCTGTGTCTCGCAAGCTTTGCTTGGAAGAGACAGAGCCAGCCTTTTCCAGCCCTGCGCGGCCGCTCGCGCCGCCCCAGCCCTGAATGGCCGCCTTTATGTGGGAGCTGCTGTCACAAGCCCCGCTCTGGCAACCGCAGACGGCGGCGAATAGCAGAGGGGTTTGTGTTTGCGAGGCGGCTGCGGCGCCCGGGCTGACGCAGGTACGGCTTCCGGCACGCCCAGGGCACACAACGGCACCTTGTTCCTGCCGGGAGCACGGGAGCCACTGCGGCCACCCCGTGCTGTCCCCTCTGCCCGGGCAGGCCCCCCGTACGTACGTTTGCCGCCGCCCTTGAGCAGGCTGCCGAGGCTGACGGAGGCGGCGCCCAGCAGCTCGTTCCTCAGCGTGTGGCAGATCCACACCTTCAGCTCCAGGTGGCTCTGGGCCGTGACATTCCTGCAGAGACCAGGGAAGGGGGCTGTCACCGCCGCCTCGTGCCTGCTCCGTGCTTGGGGAGCAGGCAGTGCCAAAGGCAAGGAGCAGAGGAAGGTGGGCAAGGACATGGGGCAATAGGAGACCCTCCTCCCACCGCCCTCCCAGCCTGGCTGTCTCTGGCAGTGTCCTCATGCAAGGGACAAAGCTCTGCGACACCTGAGTGTCCCCAGCCTGTGGCACAGCGGGGCACATGGGGCCAACCCCACAGCAGGGGTCACACGGACTCACAGGGTGAGGATCTCATTCCACAGCAGCTCAGAGACCCCCATCTGCTTCCCTGTCTTCTTGGTCTCACTGGGCAGCCCGTCGCCGGCCACCTCCACGTAGCAGTTCATCCGTGCTGGGCGGCTCTGGGCCTTGGGCTTCACAGACACGACTGGGCAGGGACAGGCACGGGGTCAGGCAGCCACGAGACACCCTGTCCCCTGCCCTCATCCCCTGCCCTCGTCCCCTGCCAGCTCGGGGTGCCACAACTCACAGCAGAGTGCTGGGAAAGGGGCAGTGGGGAGCAATGCTCCTGGCGGCAGCGATGGCTGACACCAAGCCCTGAGCATGCCTGTCCCCAGCTTCACCCCTCCCAGGGTGGCACGACCGTCACTGTCCCCACGGACACCTCCCTACCCCAGGGCACGGGGGCAAGGTGGGACGGGGCACCCCCGGCCAGCAGTGCCTGCCGAGGGGCAGAGCTGGGGACGTGGCTCCGAGGGGACGCGGCTCCGGGCGCCGGGAGCCATCTCGCGGCCACGGGAGCACCAGCGGCCCCGGCAGGGCCACGGAGCCGCGTCCCCACGGCAGCCGGGCGGGGGAAGCGGCCGAGCCCAGCCCGTGGCACACAGGGCAGCGCTGGCCGTGCCCAGCCCCTTGTGCCCCCGGGGAAGTGTCCCAGCCCGGGGTGCGCGCAGAGCACACACAGCACACGGTCCCGGCAGGGCGAATCCCAGCCAGGCAGCGGGACCCACCTTTCACGGAGAGCGGGGACTTCTCGCAGGGCGGCCCGGCCCTGGCCCTGCTGGAGCTGGCAGCGGCCATGGCATCACCCCCGGCTGGAAGCAGAGAGAGGAGACACCTCAGCACCGCTCCCAGGGAGCCCAAACACAGCGCGATGCTGCTGTCAGTGCCCGGCACAGCAGGGACACGGGGAAAGGGCTGGGCAACCCCTGGGAAACACAGACTCCCTCTCCTGATAAACCAGCCCTGCACCACAGGCAGCGCTGAGTCCCTGGGAGAGCAACCCCTGCATGGCACCGCTGCCAGCCGAGCTGGGCAGTGCCACCTCCAGACACCCCTCTGGGCACCTGGAGCTCCCCTGACCCACAGGTCAGTGCTGATGGGGGACAGAGCAGCCACCAAAGCGTTGCCCTGTGGGACACTGACTCACGAGCCCACACATCACCAGCAAGATGGCAAGGACACGGCAGTGGCACAGGCTGGACAGAAGAAGGCCTGGTCACAGCATGGGGAAGTGGCCACATCCCTCAAGGGAAGCCCTGGTCTCATTATCAAATCCCACAGGATGACTGAGGTTGGGAAAGGCCTCCAAGACCATCGTGTCACCCCCCCAGACACGAAGGACACACTGTGACACCAGGGAGGGTGGCAGGACACGTGGCCAGGGCCTCTGCCCAAAGCAGTGACCACAGAGCGGAGGGATGAGGTCACACATCACGCAGGAGCACGAGACGCTCCGGCCGGGAGCACGGAGTCAGCCGTGGGCTTGCTCCAGCCTCCTCCCCACCATTCCCAGGAGCTGGAGAGGACAGGGGCCAAGGTCACAGCCCAGCACCTAAGCCAAGAACTGCCCAGCTGAGACCAGGGCACTGCCAACCTCCCCCTCCCCTGAACAGGGGAAGCAGGAAAAGGGGGAAGCAGCTCCAGCCCCTCTCCCTGCGCACAAGCCTCTTCCCTGCCCTCTCTCTACATTCTCCTTAAACTGTACCGAGCTCCATCCCACAGCAGATTCCCTGTGAAATCCCTTCTCTCAACCTATCTGCTCTCTGTGCCAGCACAGCAAACCTGCCTGGCACCCCAGGGCCTGGCTGTGCCTCATACAGTCCCCATCTCTGCCTGGAAATCCCCGTTTGGCACTGCCCAACCCCTGTCCTGGCTCCATCCAGCAACAGCCGGGGCTCCCAGACACATCCCAGCCTCCTGCCCCTCACCGTGAGGGGTCACTCACCAGACTCACTGTTACACAGTTACTCCCATCCCAATTATCCCGGCCCACAGATCACCCCGACCTTCCCTGAGGATATTGGATACTCCTTGTCCTCATGTCCCCAGCTCCACATCACACGGATTCCACCGGGGCCATGCCCCTCCTGTGCCAGGCCGTGCCCAGCCCTGTCCTGGCTGGGCTGTCTCCATCCTTCTTTCAAATCCCGACTCTTTTCCTGACTCCACACCATTTCTCTGTCACTCGCTCTGACATCCTCGGCCACGTCAAACACCTCTGGCCCCCAGAAACCCCTCGGTGTCCAGTGCCACTCCCCGGGCACAGCTCTCCTGTCCCGCGGCCTCTTCCCGCTCCGCACAGCCCCTCAGCCCCTCAGCCGNCCCGTCCCGTCCCGTCCCGTCCCGTCCCGTTACCGGCGGCCGCTCCGCTCCCGCTCCCCGGCTCCAGCTCCCGCCGTCATGTGACCTCGGCCCCTCACGTGATCGCGCCTACCGGAAGCGCTCCCGCGGCACGGCCGCTGCTCCCGCCGTGCCCCGTCTGAACTACATCTCCCGGCGTGCCCCGTGCTCGGACCACAACTCCCNTGCTACACAGTTACTCCCATCCCAATTATCCCGGCCCACAGATCACCCCGACCTTCCCTGAGGATATTGGATACTCCTTGTCCTCATGTCCCCAGCTCCACATCACACGGATTCCACCGGGGCCATGCCCCTCCTGTGCCAGGCCGTGCCCAGCCCTGTCCTGGCTGGGCTGTCTCCATCCTTCTTTCAAATCCCGACTCTTTTCCTGACTCCACACCATTTCTCTGTCACTCGCTCTGACATCCTCGGCCACGTCAAACACCTCTGGCCCCCAGAAACCCCTCGGTGTCCAGTGCCACTCCCCGGGCACAGCTCTCCTGTCCCGCGGCCTCTTCCCGCTCCGCACAGCCCCTCAGCCCCTCAGCCGAGCGGGGCCGTGACCGGGCCGGGCCCGGGGCGCTCCCGCACCCTACACACGGCGGGATGCCCCTTGGCAAGGCCGAGGCCTCCCCTCCCGCCCCAGCTTCCCGTTTCCGACAGCCCGGCCTGGCCTCCCGGGTCACCCGCGGGGCCGCCGCCCCGGTAGCGAACACCGAACCCGCCCCCGGGACCGGCCGGTCCTGCCCCGCAGTCCCGCACAGAACCGGGCCGCGCGCTGCGGGCACCGCGCAGAGGAGGAGGAGGCCAAGGGCCCTCCCATGGCCCCGCTGTCCCGGGCTCGTACCGGCACAGGCTGAGCAGCTCCCGGCGGCCGGAGCGCCTCAGCAGGGCCTGTCCGGCGGACGGACGGGAGCGCCCCGCTGTTGGGCCANCGGGGGGGACAAGGGGTTACGGGCCGGTGTGACGGCGCTGCCCGCAGGACATCGCAGACGCGCTGTACACCGTGCCCGAGGTGCTGGCCGAGATCCGCGACCGGCCCGCTCGCCGCCGCCTCGCCGCGCTGCCCTGCGAGCTGCGGGTCCGCCGCCCGCGCCCCGAGCTGCTGCGCCTCGGTGAGTGCCGGGCAGCCCCGTACCCGTTCCTGCGCGGGGCACCGCTCCCTTTCCCCCGGCGTGCCGGCCCCACGGCCCGGCCCGACGGTCCCGTTGTTCCCCGCCCGCAGTGACCGAATTCTCCAAGAAGACCGGGGACTACCCGAGCCTCTCGGCCGCCGACCTGCAGGTGCTCGCCCTCACATGCCAGCTCCAGGCCGAGATCGACGGCCCCGGCTGCCTCCGCTGGGAGCCGCAGGACAAGGTAGGATGGGCCCGGGGACGGGGCCCCGGTGCCAGCGCCCCCGCCGACGCCCCGCGCTGCTCCCCAGGTGCGGCTCAGCTCCACGCCGCGGCACCCCGAGGCCCCCCTGCACCTCGCCGGCTTCCACCTGCCCGCCAAGGTAAGGCCCGGAGGGGGGGCGAGGGGCTGCGGCCCCTCGGAGCCCCGGGTGAGGGACCCCCGTGCTGTGCCCGCAGCACAAACCCGCGGGGAAGGGCCCGCGCCAGCCCGGCCCCGGCAGCGGCCCGGCCCCGCCCGAGAGCGACGAGTTCGGATCCTTCCTGTACTGGCGGCCGCCCCTGCCCAGCATCGAGGAGGAGCTGCGGGAGCTGCTGGTGAGAATCTGCTGGAGTCTTCTCCCTGTCCTCGCTCTGCGATTTCTGGCCGGCTTTTCCTGAGCCCTCTGTGCCTCCCTGACCGTCTCCTCCCCCTGCATGGCCCAGGCCATCTCCGGTAGCCCCGAGCCCCCGGAGGAGCACCGGAGCTCTGCAGATGGGGCCAGCGCCGGCGAGGAGGAGGAGGATGAGGAGAGCGATGACGAAGGCTGGATAACTCCCAGTAACCTGAAGCAGGCCCAGCAGGACACAGGGCACTGCGACACCGCTCCCGTAGGTGTCCAGGTCGGCTGTGTCACCACGGACTTCCCGGCGAGGGTGGGTGCTGGGCTGCAGCCAGGGCTCAGACCTCGGGGCTGCTCCTACCGAGGCAGTGCCGAGTCCCTGGGCAGGGGAGAGCAGCTTTGGGACAGCTCCGTGTGTCAAACCAGCAGGATCTCAGCCCCAGAGGCCTGTGCAAAGCCTGGGCTCTCCCTGCCCCAGCTGGCAGGGCGCAGTCCCAGCTCCCGGGGTCCCGGTTTGTCCCTGCTCTTGCAGAACGTGCTGCTGCAGATGGGTCTCCACGTGCTGGCCGTGAACGGGATGCTGATCCGCCGGGCCCGGAGCTACATCCTGCGCTGCCACGGCTGCTTCAGGTGCTGGGGCTGGTCCTGCTCCCGGGCTGAGCCCGTGTTCCACGGCCCCAGGAGCTGAGGCCCCTCTGTCCCACCCTCGCAGGACCACCTCGGACATGACCAAGGTTTTCTGTCCCCACTGTGGTAACAAGACCCTCAAGAAGGTGGCAGTGAGTGTCAGCGACGATGGGAGTCTCCACATGCACTTCTCCCGCAACCCCAAGGTGCTGAACCCCCGGGGGCTCAGGGTGAGTACCTGGACAGAATCCCAGACTCACTGAGGTTGGAAAAGACCACCAAGGTCATCAAATCCGACCTGTGACCAATCCTCACCTTGTCAGCCAGCCCAGAGCACTGAGTGCCATGTCCAGTCAATTCCTTGGACACCTCCAGGGATGGGGACTCCACCACCTCCCTGGGCAGCCCCTTCCCATGTTTACCAACCCCTTCTGTGAAGAAATTCTTCCACTGGGACCCCAGGGATGGGAGCCCAGCCTGTGGCTGGCAGGTTGGAGGGAATCAAAGCAAACTGTGAACATCCTCCAGATGCTGCACTTGGACCCCAGGGCTTTCAGGCCTCCATGCCGAGTTCTCCAGAGGCCCGTGGTCACCTCGGAGTCCCTGGGAGCCGGGGCTGATCCCTTCTCTCCCGCAGTACCCGCTGCCGGCGCCGCAGGGCGGGAAGCACGCCAACAACCCGCACCTGGTGGAGGACCAGCGCTTCCCGCAGCAGCGCCTGTCCCGCAAGGCCAGGCAGAAAACCAACGTGTTCGACCCCGACTACCTGGCCGGGGCCTCGCCGTTCGCCGAGAACGACGTGCACAGCCGGGCTGCCCACCTGCAGCTGCGCGACGCCGCCCTGGGCGCCGGCCGCCGGCGCCTCAACCCCAACGCCGTCACCAAGAAGTTCGTGAGGAGGAGGTGAGGGGCAGGACGGGCCCCGCCTGCAGCACCCACCTGCCCAGGCGTGGTGGTGGCTCTGCCAGGGCGTGGGCCAGGCCGTTCTGTCCCCGCCGCGCTGGTGCCCAGAGCCTCCGTGAGTGGGGCGATGGTGGCTGCGTTTGGGGAGGCCCCAGCACCAGGGAGGGCGGGGTGGCTTCCCTGCCCGGCCCTGGGTGCCCCTGGGCAGGGGCTGTGTCACCCAATAAACACCAAACCCCAAAGCAGCGTGGCTCAGTCCCGTTTGTGTGGCTGCCTGTGCCGGGGGGAGCCTTTCTCTGAGCCTCGAGGGATGGAGGCTGGGACAGAGGGAGGGAGGATTTCTTGGATGTTTTGCCCCACGGGATAATGAGCTCCAGAAGGACAAAAGCTCAGGGCAGGGGTTGTGTCCCACCCTGGCACTGGGCTGAAGGGGGAGACTCAGGTAAAGCTTTTTGGATAAATCTGCTGAAACTTTTGACAACTGACTGTTCTGCCCAGCTCTTGCGGCAGTTTCTCCTTAACCCTGCTGAAATTGTTCAAGGTAAGGAAATCCCTGACAGCAGCTGAGGCCCCTGGTCCCGGGGAGGTCACAGGTTGCAGGGTGGGAGCAGGAAAGGGGAACACACCTGGGCCTCCCCAGCCCCGGGGCATTTTTAGTGTGTCAAAGCTGCAGATAAAGGGCTTTGGGTAACACACCCACAAATCCTGCTGAGGAGCTGGCAACTTCCAGCGTCTTGGCTTTGGACTCCTGCCCTCACCTCCCTGGGGCAGACTCTGCATCTCCCCCAGTCCCTCAGAGACAGGACCCCAGGCTATGGAAGCTGTTCCCTTGGTCACAATTTGGGGGCTGGGTTGGGCAGCTCTGGAGATGCCCTTGGAAAAACCATCACAAGACTTTACACTGCAAAATGAAAACTTTCATCGTTTATTCTCGACTGCAGCTGTTTACAGAAATATAGTTGCGAGTATACAAATGTCCCAATAGAAGCAAAATATTTTTATTTTTTTTTAATATTCAACAAGTTATCACAGGAGAGCTAAAAACATAGATGCAAATAAAATATCCCCTCATAGACAAACTGAAAACACCGGGAATCAGTGCTTGGAAAACCCACCTACGAAAGCCATATACACAGAACTGCACGAAGGAGTATCTGGTGCTACTTTCACATTGCAGGACACAGAAGAGGCAGCTCAGCGGTCGAGGGTGCACCCAGAACATCTGGCAGGCAGGGGAGAGCCCACCAGAGGTGAGGGGACAGAGACAGAGGTTGGAGCTCTGCTCTGAAGGGGTTGGAGCTTAACTCGGCATCAGCTCAGATGGGAGCAATTCAAATTGCCTCCTTTTATCCAGAATAAAAAAGCTTCAGGAATACTGCAGGCTGCTAAGGATACTGGAATGTGATCCCAGTTCTGCAACACCCAAGAGCCACTTTCAAAGAGGAACCTACCCCTGGACACGTTATCCCAACAGGCAGCCCGGTGCTGCCCGGGGCACTCGGGTCAGATCCACAGGGCAGCTCTGGGGCCAAAATAAAGCCAAGGCCATTTCCCTGTCTCGTGAACACAGGACCCTTCCCTAATCCTGGAGCTGGAATGTGTCACAGAGGCTGCCAGGTGTGGGAGCCTTGGAACCTGAACACAGGGGTCAGCGAGCAGGGAATCCCTGGATTCCTCACCCTGTCCCCACACAGTGAATGTTCCCGGGAAATTTAATGAATTGTAACAGCAAAAACGACAAACCTCTGCAAACAGCAGAGCTCAGCCCTGCAAACTCCAGGAGAACAAATGAGGAACATTGACTCTCAGTGTGGTGGAGGTGATTTAAGAAAACCTGTACCAGGAACAACACTGTCTGATCCACTCCTGACAAATGCCAGTGGAACACGGATTTGGAATGAAAAGTCATGGTGGACACAACAGACACTATTGATTTTATGACCTGATTTAATGGCTGGAGCTGTATCAGGGAGGGTTAGGTTGGATTTAGGGAAAGGTTCTTTCCCCAGAGGGTGCTGGGCACTGCCCAGGCTCCCCAGGGAATGGGCACGGCCCCGAGGCTGCCAGAGCTCCAGGGGTGTTTGGACAGCGCTGCCAGGGGTGCCCAGGGTGGGGTTGTTGGGGGTCTGGGCAGGGCCAGGGGCTGGATTGATGATCCCTGTGAGTCCCTTCCAGCTCAGGATACTCCAAGAATCTACAATTCTTAGGGTTTAATTCCTCACACAACCTGCAAGAAAGAAACCAGCACGAGTCATGGCAGGTTCCTCGCGGCCAGAATTCCAGGGGAGCTTCACTGGCTTTCAAGGAGTTCTCTACAATTTCACTGTTGCAGTAACAATGAGTCAGTTAAAAAAAAAATCAGTTTACAGCCTCCTGCCCTTACGGGAATACAGAGGAATGGCAGAGGAGCTTCCCCTCCCTGACCCAGCACAACCAGGGGCCCTTTGCTACACAGAAACATCCAACACACCCGGCTGGTGACAGCCCAGCCCCTGTGCAGCAGCTGCTGCCAGACTGCGGATGGAAAAGGCTCTGGAGTGACCCGAGGGATGCTCAGGGCTGCAGGAAGCCCATCCTCAGCCTGCGTGTCAGTTCTATCCTAAACCACATCTGCAAGTATGAGCTAAAAGATACAAAAATACAAGAGTGGCCACAGCTGCTTCCAACCCACAGACCCCAGCGAGGTTCCCGAGCAGAGCAGGTTCTGGAGCCACGTTACCAACAGGGCCACACGTCCAGGACTGAGAGGTGTGAGACAGCTACTCGTGAGTTACTACAAAAACCTCCTACTGAGGAAAAGGAATATTATTTCATGTTTATAAAAATGTAAATATAACAGTATTCTATGCATGTGTCTACTATTATTTATAGATAATAATCCGACTCCTCTATATACATATATATAATCCTAGAATGTACAGGCAGTGCATATTTACATCCCTATACAGATTGGGAGAGGAAAAGCCTCTCCTCCTGCGTAACCCCCCCGAGTCCCCCACTCCCCTAGAGAATTCCACAAGTTCCCCTTTGCAGGAGTTCACCCCCTGCAGCATTTTTCCTCGTTTCTAACACATTTATCACATTCCCAACGCTGACCCTCTCCCGGGGCCGTGGCACAGACGCCCTGCCCGGGGCACCATGGCCACTACAGCTGGCACAGCTGGTCTGAGCAGAACACAAAGTGCTCACAGTCTGGCCCAAAAGACTCAACAAGCCCAAATTAAAACCACCCCCCTGAACAAACACAGCATCCCAGTGCTGTTTCCTTTTAGCTTCTATAGAATGGAGCTGCCCCGAGACCCTGGAACACAAACCCCACCAACTCGCTGAAACTCAGTTTTGCACTGATGAGAAGTCACCCGTGACCAGTGTTTCCTCTTCTCACCTTCCACCCACAGCTCGGAGCATGCCAAGCAATTCCCTGTCCTGCTTCTCTCACTCAGACCCATGGCTGTGCTCCCTGTGCTCACCCACAGTGCCCCTGGAAAAGGAACCCAACCGTCTGCCAAGCAGAGGCACGAGAAAACAGGAATAAAAATCCATTCAGACAGATTTTCCTTTCAGAAATTAGATTCTAAATCAAAATCTCAGTAGAAACTTTAAAAAATAAAGTTCAGCTTATCCAAGTGAGGAGGATGTCCACTGACACAGCTGCCCAGAGCTGGCACTTCCAGTAAGAACCTGCCAAAGTTGTGTGTAACTGCTCGTGCCTTATTTTATCTTAGAACTACATGGGAAGCAACCACCCTGTCAGTGATTAGAAGTAACCATAGCCACTGATCAGAGACTGGACATCCACTTCAGAACAGCCAGCCTGGAATTATTTCTTGAACTAGATTTTGTTAAAATCAGAGCAAAGCGTTTGGCTTGCTGCAAGATCAGGCAGTGAGGAAGCAATTAACAACAACTGTTAATTATGCACAAAGCACCAGTAACTCCGTGCCAGAGGAGTAGTTCAGCTCAAACTGTGCAGAAGTGTTGTCTCCGTGGTTTCTGGGCAGGCTCTGGGCACACTCAGGGTGAAAGCTCAGGGGATGTGGTGGGGGTTGGCAGGGCCCTCTCCCTCAATTCTCACCTGTGCCCACAGATGGGTGCCCTGGGACCCCCAGGGATGCTGGATTTACACACTGATACCTCAGGGGCCTCTCTGTCACTCAAAGGGACACACAGGGATCACAGAGAAGCTCTGCTGCCCAATCTCAACTGCTAAATATGACACAAGTGACTGCTCAGGCCCCTGGTAAAACACAGATGTGGCTCGGGCTGTGCTCCCTGCCATGGCACCCTGCAGCCTGTCCTGGGGCTCTTCTGGGGCTGGTCCAACCCCTCCACCCTCGGAGCCGCTGCCCCAGCACGCGCCAACCGCTGAGCGACCTCTTCAGCCACACAAATACTTTTTGTAACCAAATCACATGTTCAGAGTGTTGTACATTTAAACATTGACCTAAAATGAACAGGTAAATTTAACACGAGGAAAGGAAGGTGTTTCCAGAAGGGAAAACTGGGATAGCACAGCCCTTGGTTGGTTTTTTGTGTATGTTTTTTCCTTTCTCTTCCCTTCGTAAGCGACCTCAAACACGCCCACAATTCAAACATACCCTTCCCTGGAGCTGTGGCAGGCTTGGGATGAGGTTCTCTTCTGGGCACTCATCCTGTTCCACGGAGATTTGGTCCCTGGTGACTTGGCACTGACCAACAAACAGATACAGCCCTTGGGGACAACGAGCAAACTGAAGCAGCACACGAGCGAATCCATCGTTCCTGTCGCTCCTTCTGCGTCCGACGGCCCCGGGGGACCCCCAGCAGCTCATCCTGGGACACTGATCCTGCAAACACCACCAGTTCCTTCCCCAGTGAGTGGCTATGGACTTCCACAGCCCTCTGGACGTTGTTGGGTCCGTTGTTCTCAGCCTGAGCAGCCCCACAGAGCGCCTGGGCACTGCTGGGGGTGCTGCTGTCCTGTCGTGAACCATTCCGAGATGTTGTTAATGTTTTGTCTTAGCAGGGGAAAAAAAAATAAAATACAGAAAGAAAAAGTCTGGGTCGGGGTTAAAGCAGCTCTGGACATGATGCAGCGGGGAATTCTTTCTGTCCTGATTAAAATTTCCAACGTTTGAGCATAATCATAAATTAGGAGTTAAAACACAGAGGCGCTAATATTAAAATATTAAATAGGCAATGAGAGTGGAGAAAAGCTGAATGGCTCATTCTGAGGGAAACCCCAATATTTCATATTTTATATACTCTTAAATGCCTCTGGGTTTCCTTGCTAGGCTGTGAGTGAGGGACACACCAAACACAGAGCAAAGCTTCTCGTGGCCAGCTGAAGACCAACGCTGCCTGATGGAATGGCGAGAGATGAACACGTTATTTATGTTGCAAAAAGTACTTAAATACTCAATAAAGACATAACAAACCCCACCCCACCCCACTGTTATCAGACGCCACGTTGTGGTAGAACATCAGACAAACTCACAAATTTACCACAAAAATGTGTGGCAAAAAGAATATTTTATATATATGTATATATATAAATTTTTTATATTTATGCCAATGTACTCACTCAGTACAAATAGCAAAATAGTTATACCATTTCCTAAATACAAAATATAGCTTTCCAAAAAAATGAAACACACATTAGATATAAACCATCCAAAACTTGAACGATTGAAAACTGTATTCAAAATTAAATGACCCAGAGCAGGTCTCTTTCTGAAAAGTTCCCTTCATATCGGCAAGAAGCCTTACTACTGAAAACGTAATTCAATGCCTCTCAATGAGAGAGAGAAAGAGAGAGACAGAAAGAGAAAGTGACAGACCAACAAACGGGGGAAATCCAGGAAAACCAACAAAAACTCTACACGGCTCAACTACGCACACGAGTTAAGGGGAAAACACACAGTAAACAGACTCGAGGAACTTAAAAAAAAAAAAACAAAAACATTTACAGACGGTTCTTTTGTTATTTCAAATAACAAAACTGAAAAATGACGCGATACCAGCTACGCTCTACCGAGGCGGAACGGGAGAACACGGATCTGAACGAGGCTCTAGTGAGAGATCACACGCTGTCCGCAGAGTTGAAGCACCCAAAAAAATCCACATGCCTCACAATACACCTGCGTGGTCTGGAGTGGGTTGTTTTTACATTCGGTAACATCAGTCAATGATTTATTCTTGAATTAAACATGACGATCTAGAAACCAGACTCGGGGCTCGGTGGTAAAAAAAAGGAAAAATCACTTCAGAACTGCGAGGAGCTCCATGTGCTACAAAGATGCAACAGCTCAGGATGAAGTGAGGTTTTAAGAAGGCTTAAAAATGATGCAATTTGCCCCCTACTTGGAGTAAAGCCAAGCTGAAGATTTCCATCAGTCACAGCTGGAAGTGGTGGGTTAAGGGGGATTCCTGCGTTTAGAACGTGGTGGAGAAATTGCTTCCTCTCTCCTTACTCCTTGATTAATTGTCAAAGCTTCTACTGACTAAGCAATTTACTGCCAAGGATTCCTAAAAGCTGTTTCTGAGCTTTAAAGCCAGTAGGATATTTATGTCTTTTCTTAAAAACACAGTACAAAACTGAGGGAGAGAAGGAAAAAACCATGGAAAGAATGAAAGGGAGAAGGCTGGTTTGGGAACAGCTCATGAGGCTTTACAGAGCTCTAACCCATCAGTCAGAGTGACAGACACAGAGGAGTCCCTTCCTCAGCCACACAGAATGCTCTTTTCAAGCTGAAGGTGGTTTTAGAGAAGATTTTAAGATCAACTGGAAGTTCCCCTTCATTTCTTCACTCTGTAGAGCCACCAAACCCTTGCTCTATGTACAGCTCCACGTAGGGGATGTGGAAAACCGTTGATCCCATTCTCCGATGGGAACTGGTTATTTACAGCAGCAATTCTCTGCTTGGTTCTTACAGTTATCAATACCTGCAATTCATAAAGGGTGGGTTTGGCTCTCCCACTCTGTGTCAATCGAGAGATCCCTCACTTACTGACAGCTGAGTCAGGCTCGGGGCAGAGGCAGCTGCTGCTTCTGCTGCACGAGCTTCCCGAGGAAAAAGAGGGGATGTGAAGAAGGAATAGGAGGGAGAAAGTAAACGTGGTAACATGGATTACCTTCCAGCAACAATAATAACTGACCAGATATGCTTTAAGTTCCAAGAGCCTCCACTGTGATGAGGTTTAGGAACCTGGTAACAGCCCAAGCCCACGCCCCAGTAACACAAAGCATAACTCCTCAGCATTATTGGCACTGTGGAGCCCAAACTCCATGGTCATGGCCTCAGGTCTGCCACTGGCCACGCGTGTGCTCTTTAAAGAGGCCACTTTTCCACAGAAGCAATTGGTTCCACGCAGCCTAATCCAGAGTTGGAAGGTCTGAGAGGATCTGGGAAATCATCGCTTTTTTTTCTTCACGGAATTTCTGCACAAGAAAACAAGCAGAAAAGTCAGGCATAATTAACCACAGCCCCCTCTTCCTCCTGTGCAGTGGCTTCATCTTCAGGGTGTTCCTCATTAGCAGGCATTGAACTGGGGGTGAGGAGCAAGGGAAGCTCTGGAGAGACTCCAAATTCCATACACAAACCCTTTTAGATTAGAGAATGAAGTGCATCACTTCAGTGAAAACTCGGGGGGCACTTAGGACAAAGCCAGCCCCAAGTTCCACAGCAAAACCTACACTGGACTCCAGAGTCCTCCCGGTTCCTGGTGCTCATTTGTAGTCAAAGGCTCTTTCCCCCCTCTGAAAAAGGCAGCTTCTAAAAGCAGAATGTTTCCTAGCAACAGCTGATGCTGTCAGCTGTTTCTAACACAGCCTCAGCATGTGGCACACTCAGGAGCTGCCACATTCCACCAAAACTTGTTTTCACATTACATTACTGTAACCCGGGAGCAGAGTTCAGAACAGTTCAGACTTGAGGTGTTATTTACTCAGTAAGTCTCAAGTTTTTGAACCACGGTCATGTTTCATAAGGTTTTGATCTGCCAAGCTGTCAGTGATCCACTCTCCTCCCTAACAAAGCACCAGACTGTCACGGCAGATGACAAAACATATGAAAATTGAACAAGACACAGTCTCAACTGTTTCATACAACTGTTTCATACAAGTTCTGACCTCTGACTGGTTTTAATAACTTCATTTTGGTATTACAGTCTTAATTAAGCCTCACTGGTGTTTTAGCTGGCCTCTTAAAGCACAGTCACATGCTGCAAGCTACAAATGTACTGAACAAAGCTCCTGTGTGGCAGCAAAAACCCAGAGACCCAAACCCACCACTTACTTGCCGAATTAAAACGAGCCAGCCATGTTGTTCCCCTGGTTCTGCAAGGACACGAGCAGATCATCTATCTTCTCCATGTTCTGGTTGGTGGCCATGGCCGAGGGCAGCGGCGGGGTCTCGGGGAGCGGCTGGGACAGGAGCGCGGGCACCGCGGGCTGCGCCTCGGCCTGGGGCTGCCCAGGCTGGCCCATGGCCATCAGCTCCTCCGGCAGCGCCGCCGGCCCGGGGGGCAGCAGCTGGCCACAGTCTGGGGGACAGAGGGACAGCTCAGTGTCCTGGCACGGCCCAAGAGCTCCCACAGCAAAGCACACGGCTACGACCACGGCCCAGCACCATCTGTGCACCCTGTGAGAGCTGCTACAGCCTCTGGCAAGCAACAGCTGCACCTCGCACTGCTGGGGCTCACGGGCACCCGCAGACCTGTGCACACTGAGAAGGGCTCTGCATCCCAGGAACTGCTCATGGAGGCTGGGTCCAGGGAGGAGGTAAGGAAAAGTGCAGGTTTGTACAGCTAAGTACACTTTAACAGACACTTTTCTGGACTCTACAGCTAAAATCCTTGCTTTCCTTCAATAATGTGAAGAAAGCCAACATGTATCTTGTGAAAACCAAAAACAGGAAGAGAAATGCTCTCTTAAGAGAGCACAATCATTCCTAGATTAGATATGAGGGAGAGATTCTCCCCTCTGAGTATGGGGAGGCCCTGGCACAGGGTGCCCAGAGCAGCTGTGGCTGCCCCTGGATCCCTGGAAGTGTCCAAGGCCAGGCTGGACAGGGCTTGGAGCAGCCTGGGATAGTGGAAGGTGTCCCTGCCCATGGCAGGGGTGGCACTGGATGGGCTTTAAGGTCCCTCCCAACCCAAACCACTCCCTGCTTCTGTGGCAGCTCTGCACCGAAAGCTCAGCAGCAGGCACTGGTCACTTACTGTTCTGGATGCCGAACAGGAATATTCCCGATGTCTGCTGGGACGATGCAGGGGAATTCTGCAGCTGGTTGATGGCACCTCCCGCCGTGTTGTGGAACAGAGGAGCCTGCTGCTGGGGAGGAGAAGCAGTTCCTGGCATTCCTGCCATGCTGTTTTGGGAGGAGTACATGGGGGACTGCTGCAGCTCCGGCTGGCTCATGCTGTTCTGCAGGGCAGACATGGAAGCTGAGGAGATGAAGAGGGTGACTTGTTGCTCTTGAGAACTTGGGGACCCTTGGACCAGCTGAATCTGGGGTGAGTTATGGAAGATGGTTGGCTGCTGTGCTTCGGCCTGGTTGGAGCCAGGATTCTGGAGAGGAGACACTGTGGTCTGACTCTGGAACTGCATGGGCTGCTGCTCCTGGTTCATCGAGGCCATGTTGGACTGTGGATGAAAAATGGACTGGCCTTGTTGCTCCTGATTGGTGACTGGGTTTTGATTTGGGTTGAAAATCATGTTCTGCTTTTGGGAGGCCATTGTACTCATTGCACTTTGATTGCTGAACATCATGTTCTGCTGCTGCTGCTGCTGCTGCTCCTGAGCTGGGGGGCTGCTCTGGATGGCAACAATCGAATGCTGAGGCTGGAAGATGGCTCCTTGTTGGTTCTGAGGAATGGAGCTGGACTGGATGGAGCCCAACGACACCTGGGACTGAAACAAACCCTGCTGAGCAGGCTGAGTCTGGGGCTGCTCCTGGGGAAGCATGGAGCTCTGGATATGAGAGATCTGTGTCTGCTGCTGGAAAGAAGTCTGCTGTTCAGTGTTTGTTGCTGTCTGAAGAGGAGAAATGGGATTTGGGCTTGTAAAGAATGACATCTGCTCTTCCTGAGTGGCAGGGTTGCTCATGGAACTCTGGGAAAGGAACATGTTGGCAGACTGCTGGTCTTGAGGCACGGAGGAGCTCTGCAAGACACCCATGGCATTCTGTGAGTGGAACATCGGGGGCTGCAGTTGGTCAGAGGAATTAGTGTTGGTCTGGTTGTGGACAATGGAATTGGAGCTATGAAAAAGGGATCCTTGCGTTTCCTGGGATATATTCTGAGTGTCACCAATAGGGTTCTGAGAGTGGAAAAGCTGAGCTTGTGAGTGTGGAGACTGCTGGATGAAGCTTCCTGACTGAATGGACATCATTTCTCCACCTTGCTGGAACAGACCCCCACCCTGCTGCTGAGTCCCACTGGCCTGGACGCTCATCATGGTCTTGGTAGATGAGAAGAGATTAACCTGGGACTGACTTTCCCCGCTGTGCTGCATCTGAACCATGGTCTGAAACACAGAGCTCTGCATCTGTTTACTCTGCCCCGAGGCCTCTTCTCCCTCAGCAGAGCTCGATGGCTGGAACATGGCAGGGCCATTGTTGGAGACCGGCTGCTGCGCGGGGGCGGCCGCCTCGCCGCCGGACACCCCCGGGGACGAGGAGAACAGCTCGCACTGCATCTGCATGTCCTCACTTGTGGATAAGCCACCCATCATGTGAGACGCCTGCTGGTACACCGGGGACTGCTGCAAGGCTCCGTTCCCCGACGTGGTGGAGGAGAACAGATCCGACTGCATCTGCGTGGCTGCCTGGCACATGTTCTGCTGCATCCCCATCACCATCGCCGCCGACGTCTCCATGGCCTGCTGCTGCTGCTGCTGCTGCTGGTTGGACAGGGCACCTTCAGGCTGCGAGTGAACATTCTCAGCTCGCCCAGGCACGAGGTTCTCCGGTCTGGAATGGACAGCTGTGTCCGAGGAGGAAAATATCCCGGGATTTACGCTGTTCTGTATCTGGCTGACCTGCTGAAAGATATCTGCGTTCAGCTGATCTTGGACATCCTCGCTGCTGTCTGAGCCCGAAAATAAAACGGAAGATAACTGCTGCTGAGCTTCCAGAACCTGCTGCACCAAGTCAACGTTCCTGTTGTTGCCCGTGGCGGTGTTGGTGGGGAAGTTCCCAGCCTGGAGCTGCTGGATGGTGTTCTGGAGCTGACTCACGCCGCTGGCCGACGAGAAGATGCTCGAGGAAATCTGCTGCTGCAGGGCCTGGGCCGGCTCCGAGAGCGTCGGCTGCTGCTGCTGGGAGGCGTCAGTCAGCTGTGACAGAGTCACCACGGTGCCATCCGACTGCAGTACCTCCCTGGGCTGCGAGTCCCTGGCCTGGAACTGCGCAGCCTGCTGCAGCAGGGCATCGCTGTTCTGCAGCTGGCCCGGGGTGGACACTGCTGAGAAGCTGCCGGGCTGGGAAATGTCCTGCGTTTGGATCGTGCTCAGGGTCTCTGGGTTGTACACCTTGGGCTGGATCTGCTGCTGGTTTTCGCTTTCAGAAGGTAAGTGGGAAGCAGAAGTTGATATGCCAGACATGCTGTTTTCCAATGTTTGCTGAGTTGGTCCAACCACATTTGAAGCCTGAGAAGAGCAAGACATTCAGTAATTTATGAACTTACTGGGGTTATGCTGATACAATTTCCCCAAACCCCTGATGTCCAGAGAAAATCAGAGGGAGATGTGAGATATGAAAGCCAGATGCACCCAAACCAGCAAGCAAATGATTAGCAGTGGAAATGCTACTTCAAGGATGGAATCACGGCACAATTTAATGAAAGCAATGCTAAGAACTGATTAAAAGAATACTCTTACAGTAATTTACTAGTTCTGTGTCAACAGGACAGAAAACCCCATCATAATGTCACTAACCCATCAATCTGTTTGGGAGCAGTAACCAGGTGAGTTATCTAAGGAAATTGTTGTACTCATGCTCTGCTTTGCCCAGACTGATCCTGGACACAGCACTTTCCCTGTCTGTTACTCTTCTCCACTATTAAAGCATGGACCAAGGACTAGAGGTAACTCAGAGTCTGAAAGCTGCTGGGCTCAGCCCCCACCAAACTCACCTGGAACACAGGGGAAGAACATTTTTCTGCACTTACTTCCATTGGAGCCACATCTTCATTCTTGATCATACTGCTTGGCATGAGTGGAGTTATCAAGGCACTAGGAAGAATGTTCACCTTCTCCAGGTTACAGCCCGTGGCCTTCACTGCTGCACCCACAAAGAAAACGAGAAAAAGAGGGGCAATGGTAATACCCATCATCCCATAACTCCTTTCAAGAAAATTTAGAAATTACTCTTCAATGTAAAGCAACAGATCTCCACGCTTTAACCAAATTTAAATCTTACAGTAACGTGGCAGTAAAATTTCTGCGGGTGTATAGAGGCAGGCAACTAAGAGATATTTCCTTCCTCAACTTTATTTTAATATTGGAAGGATCAAGTCACATTTAAACAAATAACAGGTAAACCTAAAACCTGTTCCTTTGGAAGAAGAGGACAAACTTTGTCTGGATAGAACGATCAGGAGAAAAATCCTCACTGAAGGGGATAAGTTGAAATTCTCAGAATTAACATTTTTAACTAGTGCCACTAAAAGCAGTGTTATAAAACCTATAAAAATACAGCTTCTGAAAAACACCACGTTGTCACATTTGTTTTCCAGTGCTCAGCCCTTCCCCACCACTACCCTTAGATGTGTTTTTGCTTAAATTAACACTACACAGTTTCTAATTGTTTGCATTAACTGCCATCCTAGGCTTCTTTTTTATTCTTCACTTGCAAACATACTAAATAAAGATTAGACTGCAGAGCCTAATGCATGAGAAATGAAAAAAAAAATTTAGTACTATTTTTTGCCATTTTTTTGTTCTATATTAGCTTGTACTAAAATATACTGATAGGAATAGTGTTATAAAGTAAAATATTCAGAGTCAGAAAACAAACCTCCCTGTAAGAATAGGGACAGATTTTATAAGCACAGACTTATCACAGGATGTCTGATTCATTTCTCCAAATTTGGATAGGAATTCATAGTTAAATTATTAAGAACACTGATAAGAATCAATTTAGTACCTTTTATAGCCTCTTCAAAAGAACAATGTTGGGCTGGGCTGGAGATTTCCTTCTTCACATTAACATTCAGAGTCCCAGCTGCCGAGACAAAACACATTGAGAACTTCCTTACATTAAATCAGCAAACAAGCCAAGAAAACACAAAGCAAACCAAAACAATTCCTCATAGCCTAAAGAAATTCGGGTTCTTTGAAACCCACACAAACCTTTGCACTGTCTATTGCGATACAGATAAATAAATAAACTAAAATACATGAAGTGAGCAAATTGCAGCTTTCCTCAGGATAAAGCCTGGTGGGATTTCTTGGCTTATCTGGTGCACTGTATGGAATATGTTGATTTTTTTATCCTGCTCAGCTTCATTTTGATCCTTACAGTAAAAATGGATGCTGCTACATAAGAACAGCTGTCACAAGACAGCTGGAATTTGAGGTATTTGGCACATAAATGAGAAAAGCCAAGCCTTTAGATCTTATTATTAACAGAGCAAAGCTCGCCAGCAGGAGGAGTTGGGAAAGATCCACATTCCTGAACATTCCTGCTGCACGGACTAAAGGCTGTGGAGGCAGAAGTGTTCAGCAAGGCCATTCCTGCCCCAGGGCACCCACAGACCTGGCTCTGGAGTGTAGGTGAAGGGCTGCACGTCATGAGATCTGCCAGCGTTGGTCACCACGTATATTCCCACTGAGACAGCTGAGGTGATTTGCTGGTCGTGATATGGTGGCACCTTCACAATAAGGTGATTCTGCAAGGCAAAATTAATTGAAAAAATCACATTTTATTATTACTGATCTTAATCCTACGTACATCCATCAAAAGAGAGAAACAGACTGCTAAACCACCATGAAAAGCCAGGGCACTGGGGGCAGTGCACATGCAGGATACTGCCTTCAGAGGTGGGACCAGGGTGGCACTTTCCTGACAGCATTTGCAGCCAAAGAGTCCACAAAGACACTTATTTGTGTCAAAAAGAATAAATAATAAAAAATAAAAACATAAATAATAATAAATAAATAAATAAAGTCTGTAAAACATTTCCAAGTGGAACAGAAATTCAGCCAGTTATAGACTGTGGTGTACACACAATCTCCTTCCACAGAAAACTGCTGGGAAAACTGAATTAGGCCTTTTAATTCCATTGTGTGTAAGGGCAAAGACCTGCTCAGGAAACTCACTGCAGATCCAAGCTCTCAGTTAGAAACTGACCAATTATACTCGTGTAAACCCAAAATTATATTCTACCAGACTCACAACAGACCTTANAAAATATTCAGAGTCAGAAAACAAACCTCCCTGTAAGAATAGGGACAGATTTTATAAGCACAGACTTATCACAGGATGTCTGATTCATTTCTCCAAATTTGGATAGGAATTCATAGTTAAATTATTAAGAACACTGATAAGAATCAATTTAGTACCTTTTATAGCCTCTTCAAAAGAACAATGTTGGGCTGGGCTGGAGATTTCCTTCTTCACATTAACATTCAGAGTCCCAGCTGCCGAGACAAAACACATTGAGAACTTCCTTACATTAAATCAGCAAACAAGCCAAGAAAACACAAAGCAAACCAAAACAATTCCTCATAGCCTAAAGAAATTCGGGTTCTTTGAAACCCACACAAACCTTTGCACTGTCTATTGCGATACAGATAAATAAATAAACTAAAATACATGAAGTGAGCAAATTGCAGCTTTCCTCAGGATAAAGCCTGGTGGGATTTCTTGGCTTATCTGGTGCACTGTATGGAATATGTTGATTTTTTTATCCTGCTCAGCTTCATTTTGATCCTTACAGTAAAAATGGATGCTGCTACATAAGAACAGCTGTCACAAGACAGCTGGAATTTGAGGTATTTGGCACATAAATGAGAAAAGCCAAGCCTTTAGATCTTATTATTAACAGAGCAAAGCTCGCCAGCAGGAGGAGTTGGGAAAGATCCACATTCCTGAACATTCCTGCTGCACGGACTAAAGGCTGTGGAGGCAGAAGTGTTCAGCAAGGCCATTCCTGCCCCAGGGCACCCACAGACCTGGCTCTGGAGTGTAGGTGAAGGGCTGCACGTCGTGAGATCTGCCAGCGTTGGTCACCACGTATATTCCCACTGAGACAGCTGAGGTGATTTGCTGGTCGTGATATGGTGGCACCTTCACAATAAGGTGATTCTGCAAGGCAAAATTAATTGAAAAAATCACATTTTATTATTACTGATCTTAATCCTACGTACATCCATCAAAAGAGAGAAACAGACTGCTAAACCACCATGAAAAGCCAGGGCACTGGGGGCAGTGCACATGCAGGATACTGCCTTCAGAGGTGGGACCAGGGTGGCACTTTCCTGACAGCATTTGCAGCCAAAGAGTCCACAAAGACACTTATTTGTGTCAAAAAGAATAAATAATAAAAAATAAAAACATAAATAATNAGTAGTAATAATAATAGTAATACAGAAGTACCTGATGAAATAATTCCATGTCAATTTCAGCTTCTGCCTTCCAAGANTCCATCAAAAGAGAGAAACAGACTGCTAAACCACCATGAAAAGCCAGGGCACTGGGGGCAGTGCACATGCAGGATACTGCCTTCAGAGGTGGGACCAGGGTGGCACTTTCCTGACAGCATTTGCAGCCAAAGAGTCCACAAAGACACTTATTTGTGTCAAAAAGAATAAATAATAAAAAATAAAAACATAAATAATAATAAATAAATAAATAAAGTCTGTAAAACATTTCCAAGTGGAACAGAAATTCAGCCAGTTATAGACTGTGGTGTACACACAATCTCCTTCCACAGAAAACTGCTGGGAAAACTGAATTAGGCCTTTTAATTCCATTGTGTGTAAGGGCAAAGACCTGCTCAGGAAACTCACTGCAGATCCAAGCTCTCAGTTAGAAACTGACCAATTATACTCGTGTAAACCCAAAATTATATTCTACCAGACTCACAACAGACCTTACATGAAAAAAATTAGTATTATTTCTGGAAATGCACAGAAAGAGGGAAAAGCTTGATTAATTTTTCTTTCAAAACAGAGTCACTGTATTTTTTTAATTAAAAATATAATGATAATAATAGTAGTAATAATAATAATAGTAGTAGTAATAACAGTAGTAATAATAATAGTAATACAGAAGTACCTGATGAAATAATTCCATGTCAATTTCAGCTTCTGCCTTCCAAGAATTCTCATCTAAATGAAAATTAAAAAGCCGAAGTTACTGCACATCCTATAGAGCAATTTATTGTAGTGCCTTTGCCTCTGCTCCTCAGTTTCTCTCCACGACTGAGCTTTACCCTGACCCCAGGCTCTGCTCAGCACCCCAAGCCAGCACTGCTTTCACACTAACCGGAAACATTCTCTTGGAAAATCACTTTTGTTCCCTTTAGGAAGTTCTTGCCAATCAGAAAAACTTCCTCTTCACCCTTCACTGAACAGCTGTGGAGACTTTTCTTTAGGATCTCTGGGACTCCCGCTGGCTGAGCTGCAAGGGAAAAAAACAGTCTGGAATCAAGAAAATACCAACATCCAAACCAAACCATTTTTACTTGCAGGGTTATGAAGGAAAAAGTAAAACTCCTGAGTTTCTTTCTTTATCATTTATTTCATGACAAACTCTTCAGAATATAACCATTTCTATTATTTCCTCACTAAATGTAATGAGCTCACAAAAATCACACCTAGCTCAATGATCCACTAATAGTCTTTTTCCTTTTCTCCTGCACTTATCAAATCTTCAAAATGGAACTCCCAGTGTTGGAGCCAAAGCTCAACAAGTGCTCAGAAGAGAAGGAAATGTGCTTCTGTAACTCCCTGGTGTGGAGTGATCTCCAGAGGCATCGGCCCTTAGACACACCTGAAGCCAACCCACAAATTCAGCCTCTGGGTCATAAAACCTTTTTGTGAAGCTTGTTTTGTTCTGTTCTGCTAAAGAGCAGAAGCAGTAATTCTCCTACAGCCTGGGGGGCTTTGCAGCTTTTTACATGACAGAGTTTTCTGGCTGGTGCAAGAACTAACCCAGGGCTTGGAACAACCTGATAGAGCCTGGCCCATGGCAGGGAGTGGAAAGGGATGAGCTTCAAGGTCCCCTCCAAATCCTTGCAAGACTCACATCTCTGTAGTTGAGAATTTTAGCAATTTGCACCAAAAAACAAGCCAAGAGGATGTGCTTTCACAGACACACACCCCTGGATGCCCCAGACCATGATTTATATCATTCTTATAAACTGTCTTTGCTGCAAACCATTCCAATTCTTCTTAAAGCTTAAACCAAACAGGACCACGTGTGCTAAATGCAAATGAGCACTGCAGACAATTTAAACAGAGATACATTTTAAAATAATGTGCTTTGACACATTTAATAGAAAATAATTCCAGTTTCTAACAAAGGTTCCTCAACCACCTTTTCTCCTCCCTGGGGCACACACCCAGACTCGTGCTTCTGCACTTGCCTGGCCCACTTTGAGTGTTTAATAACAATATTCTTTGGGCTTACTACACAGCAGAACATACATCCTGTACCACTCCAAATTATTTAATGACCTTTCAGAAAGGATTTTTCTACAACTCTGGCTGTGGGTTCCCAGGCAACCGTTACGCAACGACTGAATATGCTCAAGGCACATGAAAAGAGTAACTGGATTTAGGTTTGCTAACAAGTTAACAAAGCCTATTTAAAACACAGGCCTTAAATAAAGAGCCTGCAGCTCCTTAATGCCTTTTCTGTGGTTGCAGGAACATTATTAGTTATAAAACACAACGTAAACAGGCTGTGAGGAGTGTAAATGCAAACCTTGTCGTGAAGGTACATTACACATCTGTAGTAGGGTTTATGTAGCAAACCAACCCGGTGTAATGTGCTTGAGGAGATAATTTATATTCAATAAACAACACATTTCATGCTATTTGATCAGCCAGTACCCATGTGCCAGCACCATTTGCTTGGCCAAGGTCTGCTGCAAGTCCCCATAGCTTCAGCATAAGACAGAAGCACAGAGTCCTGGAAGGAAATGAAAAAATTCCCCTCTCCACCTTCACACCACGATCAGTTTTACCCACGTGTTCCCCAAAGACACAAGTCTGACCAGAGTATTTTGTTTCTGTGTTCTAAGACTTCCAGCAGTGGAGACACTGTAAAATTCCTGGGCAATCTCTTAGCAACTTACACAATTGAGAATATTTTCTTAGCAAGTGACCAAACCTCAGCCTGCCAAAAACCAAACCAATTTACTCTTTGCATCAAATACAGCTTTTTTTAGCTCAACAGCCTGTTTTAAAATCAGTCCCTAAATGTTTCATCTCAGACTCAGCTTCTACTCACAACAGCAAGTTTTGGACTGTTTGAGAAAATATCAGGTGATTTCCACTCCCTTTTCTTCTCTGGTTGAAATAATTTTATCTTTACCCAGAAAGTTACAAACAAAAGAGATACAGGAATGGTTTTGGGAGATTTTATAGAAAATGTTTTTATCTTAAATCTGAAAATTAACATCAGATACTCCATTACTGTGAGATACCACCATGGTCTACTGACTGGAATGGAGCTGCAAAGATGACCACATTTCTAAAAAACAACCACAAAAATTTCTTTTTATACCACGGAAAGAGCACAATACGAGTGCCCAGGAACTTGTCTACTCTTTCCATGCATAGAGAAAAAGCTCTCCATCCCATTCATCAAGATAAGGGGTGGAACAAGATGAGCTTTAAGGTCCCTACCAGCCCAAACCATTCCATGATTCCATGATTCCCTCTTCCCTGCTGGTCAGTGGAACCTCCCCAGCCGAGGCAGCCATCTGTGCTCGTGCTAAACAGAGCAGTTTAATAAAGAGCTATAAAAAGTTTTGTTCTTGCACTGAACCGGAACAGATTCAGCCTCTGGCCCATGCAAGGACCACAGCTGAGGGAGCCAGGCTTGCTGACTTACTGCAAGTCCTGTCTAGCACTGAAAGCTGAGGCATGAATGTGACCACACAGAAGAAAGTCGTATCAGAGTCATTTTTCAGAGCAATCGTGACAAAAATTGTGACATTTTAGGAGGCAAAAATTCATTTAACTGAAGATCAGGAAATGCATAACTATTTTTCAATACTGGACAACAATTTTAACTAATACCCCACCACAAATAAAAATCAATCCACTTGATTTTAGCTACAGCAATTCTGAAATTATCACAGACGAACACAGGGTGGTTTTTTTCCCTCCAAGGCGTTTTCACAGAATCACAGAATCATTTAGGTTCACAAAGACCTCTGAGACCACCAAATCCCACCTGTGCCCAATCCCCACCTTGTCCCCAGCCCAGAGCACTGAGTGCCACCTCCAGGCCTTCCCTGGGCACCTCCAAGGCTGGGGATGCCAAACCTCCCTGGGCAACCCCTCCCAAAGCCTGACCACCCTTTCCACGCAGAGATCCCACTAACACCCAGAGCCCTCCACCCTCAGCTCCTTGGTTTGACACTCACTGCACAGAATTGGGGAGGAAGGTGTCTGCAGGGTCAGGGTGGAGCCGTCCTTGCGCGTGATGTTGACGCGAAAGACGAGCCGAGCGCGGGTGCTTTTCTTCTTGGAGCCAGCAATCCCTATCCTGGCTTCCACGTCAGCATTCCTCAGCTTCAGGATTCCCACACAATCAACCCTAACAACACAAAACGGAGCACAATTTCATCGTTTAGTAAGTTCAGCATCTTTAATAATCTCCCGAGTAGTTTCATAAGCCAAAGTCAAAAGCCTTGAGGTAATTACTGAAATGCTATTAGATTTCTTTTTATTTACATGAAATCTATGACCTTTTTCAAGTTTTCATTCAACCCTGCCTAATTTGGATGATGAATCATGGGAGAAAGGCATATGAAAGCATGAAGAAAACAGAAAGTGCAATATAATTCTGGTAAGCATTCAATTTAGAATCACAGCTCTTCATTCTTCCATCCCCAGGGCGAGATCTGTGTTTGCAGGATTATTGCTTCAAAATATTCTGCATTCACTTAAAGAAAGCAGGAGTAGAAGAAAACTTACTGTAGTCATATTATTTATGTTCAGTGGGACTTGGAAGTGACAGATAAGTCCTCCCATAAGGGTGGTCCTAGGGGAGATGTACAGGGCCAGGTGAGTGATGCAGTGCTGGCTTTTCAGACAGGCTCCATGCAAAACGATTTAAAGCAAAAAACAGCCAAAAAAATAAGAACAGTAGAAGCAAACACAGCCTGATGTGTTAAAAAGAAGAATACTGCAGTTTACCCAGGATTTTGGGTTCTGTGATGAAAAAGCACAGGGTATCTCATGTGAGTACACTGAATTGCAAGCAAGAGCCGAGGAGCAGAGAGAGGAGAGTGCCAGGGTGTTCAGACTTTCACTATAACCCATCCAATGGAAAAAGGAAACCAGTTCCCAAGCTAAGAAATGAAAACACTCATGGGAAGAGCTACTCACGCCAGTGTCATGTTGTTGCTCGGGTCCAGCCCCACCTCGATGACAGTGGTCCCCTCGATGTCCACCTCCTTGCAGGGCGTGGTGTTCCTGCCCGTGACCCTGCAGGCCTGGTAGAACCCGTGGGGCTTCACACGCCCGGAGTCGTTGCCCACGAACACCTGCAGCACCACGGGCTCGTTGTGGCCTTCCAGCTGCAACACGCCAGGAGGGCAATTAACACAGGAACCACTGCTTTAATTATTATTACTAATATCTTGTTTCTAGACCAGCCTGGACCCTGTCTACCTTCAGACAGAATTGTCCCAGCTGCGATTCTCGCATCTTTTACAACCTCCTGTTCTCACCCCAGCTGTGACTATTCCCCCCTCTCTTCCCAGTTTTCCTCCAACCCCAGCATCTACATCCACCAGTCAGCCAAGAAAGAGAACATTTCCTGTGGCTGATTCTGAAGTGAGGAGGTTTTGCTGGTCAATATGTGTACAGCCACTGGCATTCCAGGGCCCCCCCTTCATGCCAGATGCATCTTGATATCCTCGTGAAACCTGATTACAACTGTGCAACACTTGCAAAACCCCTGAAAGAGTCAGAATAGGATGAAAGGGAAGCAGAGGGAGGAATGGGATGACTGAATGGTCCAACCATCCAACCACGTAAGCCCAGCTTTCTTTCAGCCACCAAAATAAAAATTAAAAATGGTAACTTGACATCTCCTACTTAAAAGGTAACAGTGTCAGGATTCACTGAAACATTCCATAAATAAGAGCAAGTCAACATTTTAAAATCCTCCTGCAACCCCATGTGCAAGCCGTAATTATCCCAGAACATGTCAGTGAAAAACACATTCATTTTTGTAACATCAACACCCTGGCATGAAATGGTTTGTGTCCTCTTAATGCTTTTTTTATCTGGGATCCCCACTGGGGCCACGGACTAAAAATACTATGAGGTAAAAGAAGTCCTGAAAAAACCTGGACACTGCATTACAAAGGAAACTCTCCTTTTTAGGAAATAGTTAAGAAAAATACTCCAAGTGAAAAGAAACATTAGATTGCCAAATCCCTGGGCCAGAGATGGAAATTCCTTGCCAGAGCATTCTAGGAGATAAAATGAGTATTTCAGTGTTTCCACTGAGACACATTTGCTGCTCAAGGATTTCTGGGTGACAGTGTTGACTTCTGTCCCAGGCCTGGAAGCCCAGGCAAAACCTGCACAAAGCAGCTCCAGTTTTATTAGTGAGGAGATGCAATTGAGAGCAGAATCCTCTGGAGAATCTCTTGGGGGATTATTCCCTGACACACTTCAAAAATGTAGTTCTGAAGTTTTTAGCAAGTTTGAATAAAGGAAAAAAATAAATCAACCAGCAAATCCTGCTAAGATCATTGTGTGCTCATGTCCAAACACCAAATGTGACTGGCACAGATGAGCAAAGGCCCAAGATCTCCAGAGGTGGCCCAGCACAAGCATCCACATGGGACCCAGCTCACAACAAAGGGCTCAACAGCCAGTCCCTCAATTAAGGCTTGGTTATACAATTTTAACGTTGCATACTGATTGTAGACTCAAGTTCTAGCTCACCAAGAACAGAGTTTTACTAAAACAGCCCCTGAACCTGCTTCTCCTGCTCAGCCTGAGTTAGAGCCACGCACCTGAGCTGCTCCCAAGTGCCAGATCTCTGCTGAGCACCAACATCTTTACACTCTTCTTCCCCATCTCTAAACCCCACGAACAAAACAAAAAGCCCCCTTGTCTGTAACATATTTTTTCCCAGTAGCTCAGATTTCCTGAAGATTCACTGACTCATTTGTCTGTCCAGCCTTGGCAAAGTTTTATCTGCAGGGTATGAACTCCTCTGCCTACTGGTAAAGCAAACTGGAACTTCCAGGAATTCAGTAACATGAGACTCTTCCAAAGAGAATTTTCACTGATGGGTGCTAAAGGGTAACTGGGAGAGGAACTAAAAGGAAATTCAGATGAACAAAGACCCATTAAGAAAATCCACATAAATGAGCACTAAATCCCCATAGCAACAGGCTGATATGAATGGATTCTTTTCTTAAAAACTTTACTGGAGTTCTGCATTACTCAGGAGGACTGAGTGAAGGGCTGCTGGCACCCCTCACACTGCTGAACAGGACTTTGAAGGTAAGTCTACTTCTGTATTCTGTCAGCAGCAGTCAGCACAAATTTTGAGGGCTGTATGACAAACATCTCTTTGTGGACCTGGTAAGTTGGTTTGGGTTGAGATCTGCTTTGCTGCTTTCTCAAAGTGACGTAACTAAGAAAAATATGAAATGTTTTTCACCCTCCTTATCTGTATGATAACAAATCTAGCTGTCTACTCGCTTGACCTGCTGGCCACACTCCTCCCAGTATGCCCAGTATGCCATTTGCCATGGTGCCAGTGCAGTGCTGGCCTGGACTCAGTTCTCTGGTGACTCTCATAATCACATGTGGGAGGGTATTTGCCATCAGTTCTTCTGTTTGTCACTCTAAGTCAAGTCCAGCCTTGCTCCTGGTGAGCCTCTCTACCATTTCCTTTAGGAAACGTGCCCAGGTCCTCAAGTTCTCCAATTGCTTTCCCCAGGTTAGACAGGGAAGAAACAAGACCTGCAAATTCCCACTGTGTATTATTCGTGTGCAGTCCCTGGAGGACACCTGAGCAGGAATGTCAAAGATCTCCATGTAACCTTCTTCTTTGTGTTTCTCCTCAGAGCAAGAAATCTCCAGCAGTTGAATTTTAAGGCATCAAAGTCCATAGAGGAAACAGGTTGCAACTGTCAAGTGTGCACACAAGTGCTGCCTCTTTCCTTGCCCCTGTTCTCCAGTTCTCTCAATCCACATCTGCCTCTAATACCTCTACCTGTACCATGCTAAACACACTGAGGAGTAGGACCTGTAAAACACCCCTCAGTGAGATCTTCATGACTCACTTGAAAGACACTGTATTTTTCAGCTCAGATACTGCTGAATTAAAGAGAACAAAAAACACCAAGCAATCAAAAAAAAAAAACAACCCAACCAAAAAAACCCAACAAAACCAAAACATCCCACTTATAATTTATTTTTTAAAAATGAAACCTGGTTCTATGTCCTTACTACCACAAGACAGCAATGACCCACTGTCACCAGCCATCAAACAGCTATAGCATTTCTCTATTCCACTTCTGTAGGCATGGAATGTCTGTGTTCACACAGCTCATGGAACTGCAGCCTAACAGGACGTGCATCCCAGATTTTCTATCCCTCCCTCGACATCCCTCCTGTAACTCCGTGACACCAGTAAGACTGTTGCCCTGGAATTTTGTAAGCCTTCTGGTTTTAACTTGGAGTCAGATTCTTTTCACACGGATTCATGTAAATAGTAGCCGATGTTTACTTAACAGTATTTTCTGTTTTTCATTCCTTTTGTGATACAACAACTTTAATGAGCACCTTTCTCCTCCAGTGAGATGGAGAAGGAAGTGACATGCTCTCCAATCCCTTGTGGAGTTGGGATGTGTATAAGAATAAGATAATGTCAATAAATCAATGTCATATCCTCCTTTCTGCTGAACCTGGCAGGTGTAAGAGCCTCTTTATTGTGTCTCCCCAGACACAGTAAGACCTGTGACCTGCAAGAAGAGACCCAGTCCAGCCCCTGCAGCCCGGAGACTGCAAAGCCTGGTCCCTCAGCCCTACAGAGACTGGGGGCCCACTGAACTGAAGCAGCCCTGGGGAGGGAGTGCCCGTGTGCCCAGCCTACCTTGACGGTGGGAAAGCCCTGCTGCGTGCGGTCCTTGACGGAGCCCCGGCTGCCCTCGGTCAGGTACCGAGCCCGGTGCTGGGTCTCCGGCTGCACCATGATCTTCAGCTCCTTCCCCTCACTCTTGGTCGGGTACTGACCACACAACATTGGGGTCTTCTTCCCTCCAGCTCCCTTCTGGTTCTCTGATGCTCTGGGAAGTCAAAGCACACCATCAAGACGATGTTAGAAGCAGCTCCCCAGTAAAAGCACTCCAAAAGCACAGAAAAGCTAAAAAGGCAAAGAGCGTGTATTAATGGATGGAAGATTTGTAGTTAAGAGCAAACTTTGGAATTCTCCTTCTGCCACAGGAGACCTGCAGGATGAAGAGGAATGGTGCTTCCCTGCCTCCTCCATCCAGAGCACATGGAAACTGTTTTTCAGAGAGCAAACATAAAGGAAGGGAAAAGCAATTAGCATTAAACGATGTTAACGAACAGAAGGTGGCTCATAACCTGCTTTTTCAGAGCCTATGACACAGCCTGAACAAGCTGTTTTGCTGCTGTAACAAACACACACGTACACTCACACTGGATGGATTTAAGGTTAAATGACACTTCTTTAAACAGGAAAATAGCCTCATGCCTGTCTCCAGCTCAACTTGGATATCCATGCAAACTCCAGCTCCGATTTCTGTCTAAACAGATCAACCAATTTATGTCAAAACCCAATTAGTTATTGTAAAATAACTAATAATTGCATAATTGCACCAGTGTTAAATCAGTGTATGCACAAGGCCTTTCTTTCCAGGTGCATTCTGTAAGATGTAGTGGCTTGTGCTCAGTTCCATAATTAAAACCAGGATGAAGGAGCCTTCCCAAGTCTATCAGCACATGAGCCATTTTGTGTTCCCTTTATAGCACAATGGGAAATAACCCTTGATCCTACACAGATCGGGATTTGCTAATGAACCTGAAGTCCAAAAAACTCCTTTCCCTCTAGGAAATGTGAATGTGCTGCAGCACATGGTGCACGCAGGAAAAGGGCTCCATGATCCATGCAAATTTCATATCCTTTCTTCCTAGCAAAACATGGTTTCTAACAGCTAATGCCTGGGAAGAAAGCAGTTTTAAATAACAGGTGTGAATCCCTTAAAAAACAAATCCTGTTTCAACGTGCAAGTTATGGAAGTAATTTATCCAGGATTTTTCCCTTTTCAACAGGGTGAAAACTGCTTTTTTTTCAGAATTATTCCCTGGGAGCTTTGCCACTGCATGAGGCTCTCACCGACCTGCAGCTGGGGTGACCCAGCTCTTCCCAACTACCTTCCACTGCCCCAGGCTGCTCCAAGTCCCACTGCCAGGGAACCAGGGGCAGCCACAGCTTCTCTGGGCACCCTGTGCCAGGGCCTCAGCACCCTCCTTATAAAAAACTTTCTCCTTCAATCTACACTAAATCAACCCTCCTTTAGTTTAAGACCATCCCTCTTTGCCTAACGCAACAGATCCTATTTGTCACACTCTTATTTCCATTAAGCCTTCCAAAACCTTTCACTACACATAAAAAAAGGGTTAAAACAGACAGAGTTGGTGCTTTGGATGACTTCCATTCCCATTTTCTGGCCCTGAAGGTTAAGCACTCCACTGTGAACAGCCCAGTCATGGCCCTGGCTGCCTTCCACACTCACCCTCAACCAGGACCCAGCTGAGGCAGGAACTAGATAAAAACTAGCATAAAACCCTGCAAAACAATAATAATACCATCTTACAATAAAACTATCTTCCTGCCAAGGAGTCCTGATTACTCTGTTCAGTGTAGTCACACTAGCTGCTTAAAAACAAAAAGAAGTTATGCACAACAGCACAACACACCTTCTTTTGGGAAAAGGGACAAATCTGTCCAGTGCAGCACACAGAAAACCTGTGACACACTAGACAAACTGTAATGAACACCATGATGCTCTTTGCTTCTGTACAAGTTCAGGGAAAATTCAAATGCAATTCAAGCTCTTTAGACAATCACTTTCTATTTTCCCATCAGGACACTCCTCCCATGGACTCATCATTTCAAGGAATTTACCAACTTTCAGTCAGTATCTTTCTTGCTCAGAATTTTAAAATAAACCTCTCAGCTTCCCACAGGGAACACAAGAAGGGATGCTGGGCAACCTCAGCTCTGGTGTTTGACCCTTTCAGACACCACCCCCCTGTGCACGGGGCCCTGGCTGGGCACTGGCACCGGACAATGCTCCAGGGAAAGACACCACAGGGACTGCTCAGTCTGACCTTGCCACACCCAGAAGTTCCAGCTCCCTAAATTAATAGGGGAGACTGGGATATAGTTGAATTTTGAAGGGAAGCGTTGGCGAGCTGGCCATCAAAATGAAATTCTCCCTTACTGCTCCCAGTGCCATGTCTCAGCAGCATGACATTAACACTGACCTCTCCAGGACAACTGTACCCCTAAATCCCAATTACCTTAATTGGCAGCATACTTGTATTTTATCATTGCCATATTTATGCAGAGAGATGCTCCTTGCAGTTATTTTAGTCTTTCCTCTAGAAACTTAATCATTACTTTCAATCAATTAGCCAAACCTGGAGGCAATTTAAAGCCTTCACCAGAACTTCTCAGTGGTCTTTCTCCTCAAAATACATGGATGAATCACTTATACATCCTTTCAATTAATGATTTACTTTTAATTCAGTTTATTCATATTGCAAATATTCATGCCTGTACATTTCATACACATGTATTTGTTAATCTGACTGTTAGCAGACAAAATCTCCTCTAATCTAGCAGTTCTTTTTTTAAAAGGAATAAATGTAAGTGGCAAATCTTAGGACTCTACTCAGACAGATCTCCTGAGTGAAGTTTGGCCTGGTCCTGCTCTGCCACCAGGCCTGTTCACAGGGCAGGCCTGAAAGTGAAAGTGAGACCACAGAAACCTGCTCTGAATCACCACCAATTCATCCACGTCTAAAAAGACTTTCACAAATTCCAAGTTTCCACAGGAACATATTCTTTCTCTTCCTGGCTTTTAACAACTGTCTCTTTAGGGGCAAATGTCATTTCCATTCACCACGGAGCACGGCAGCTTTCCTTGCTCTTTTCTTAAAGCCAAAAGTAAATGAACTCCCTTGGCTGAGCTCCACCAGGCTGGGAAGTTTAAAAAACTCCAGTCACTACGGTGACCCAGATTTGTAAGGCCAAATCTCCATACTCCAATGGCAAAATTAAGTTTTCTAAGATCTTGGCCACTTCGTATCCCAGAGTGTTTATTTCCCAGTTCTGTCATCTGGGAGTTTTCCTGCAGTTCAGCCTGGCCTGTGACACATAAGGAAAAACATCCCACTTTCTTCCCCTCTGCACTCACAGAACCCATGGATTTCCCTTGGCAGCCCAGTGTTTTTGGGGGAAGTCTTGTTCTGTTTTTAGACCAAGATCTCACATATTCTTTCAGAGTTTACAAAACCTCCCTGAGATCCCATTTACAGTGGTACAGTTCTTGCCTTTCTGTAAAGCTTTTCCCTGTGCAAGGGAGAGCCTGGTCCCCTGGAGCTGGGGGAGGCACTTTCCTCATTCCAAGCTGCCAGGGGTCTACCAGGTACTAATGTTTTATTTTATTTTATTACCATTGATTTTGGCTGGAGAAAACCCCGAGGCCGGAGGCCACCATGCCCAGGAAGCAGCAGCACACTCAGGACATGTTCTCAGAACTGCTTTTCACAGTGAAATTTTAAGTATGGAACTGCACTGACCCTGGGAACACAGACTCCAGGCTCTTTCCCTTTGGGATATGAGAAGTTCATCATCTTTGCCATCAGTCAAATTTTAATAGTCACCCGTTGCTGTGATGAACGTCAGAACGTACTGCAAGCACAGACATAAAAGTGAAACCAAAATGCACTCCTGCCCCCAAAAAAGCCCAAAACAGAAGAGCCAAATCTATCCATTTGACCATTTGAAAACTACTAAAGAAGCAACAAGGTAAAAAATAAAATAAAAAAGAGAGATGTATCAACACACTCTTGCAAACTGATGGAACTGTTCTCTTTAAGCAGCTACTGGAATGCATTTAGGGAACAGTGTGGAGTGGGAGATGAGGGGCCACCACCCAGGCGTGCCCACGCAGACACACGCACACGACCCAGAAGCACAGAGAGAAACAGCATTAGAGATTTATTTCTGAAAAAATCAAATACAGAGTGAATTCACAAGGAAAAACCAAAACCTGGTTCACCTTATTGTCTTAACATTTCATAAAAAAGTAAAGCAAGTGATCATTTAAATGATGAGAAATCTTAACGAGACATTAACCATTAACTTCAACTCCCATCCCTATTTCTATTTGACAAATAGAGCAGCAGGTGAAGTGTACAGACTGAAATCCTCACATAAAATCCTGCAAACAGTCATTCAGGGTGCGCCCACTCCACTCTGCCTTTCTTTTAAAATACATTTTCATTGCCATTTTATAAATGGAATTGTGTGGCCTTTTGGGAATTTCACTTAAGGAACAGATGAGTTCATCAGCGCTGCATTTAATTGCTGCAGGAAAGTTTAGCTTTATCTTCTAAATAAAGATTAAGAAGTCTAATGAGAACTTATCACAGGTTCATAGAGTGGTTTGTGTTGAAAGGGACCTTCAAGAGATCCAGTTCCACCGCCTGCCACGGGCAGGGACACCTTCCACTAGCCCAGGTTACTCCAAGCCCCATCCAGCCTGGCCTTGGACACTTCCAGGGATGGGGCAGCCACAATTTCTGGGGGCAGGAAGAACTTATCCTGGGCTAGGACATGACAGGGACAGCAAAGAAGGGGGGGGTTTGTGTGAGAACCTGAGCAGAACATTTGCCGGGGCACGGGGGCACTTTTATTAGTTTGGGTTTACATATGGAGATAGAACGTTTTTTTCTTTTTAAAAAAAAAAAAAAAATAAAGCAGATACCAACCCATTTCCTGCTTTTGAGTTGCTTTTGCTGTCCGTGCTGAGCTGAGAAAGGACATAGTGAGGCGCTTTGGCACTGTCGGCATCAAAGATATCCATGTTGGACTCTTCGCAATCTCGGCGTTTGATCCCTGGCCTCTGCTTTGGGTTGCGTTTGCGCGATTTACGTGGCACCTCAGTGTTATCATTGTAGGAACTGGTACTCATGTTACTGAAGTTGGAGGGTGAATCCTCCATCCACATACTGCAGCTCTGTTCTGACTCCAATCCACAGCCCTCATCCTGGCAGGACATCCGGCTGTTGTCCAGCAAGTCCTCGGGTGGTGGCGAGATGTACAGGACAGTGTGGCGCTTCGGCGTGGCCGGGTGCTGCTGGGCTGTGTTACTGGTTATCTGCTGCTCACTTACCCCTCGGGTACTTACCCCCACGGCCGCGGAGCAGCTCTCCACTTGCATAGCCTTGCTGTCGGTGACTGAGGTAGAGTAAATGGTAGGGCTGGAAGAGGTGGTAAAGGAGCTGCAAGCACCGCCCATGGAGGAAGAGGAGGGAGCTGAAGAAGCATCTGCGGTGTACAATTCACAAGTAAATACAGGACCCGTGGCGGGGCGTGCGCTGGCTATAGCAGTCCCAGTGAGATCAAGGTGATTTAGGAACCGATTGCTTTCCCCCAAGAAAAGTTTGGAATTTGGTTCAGTTTTGGAATGGAAGTGCTTAAAGCAATACAGCCTAGCCGATACTTTGGAAATGTCCAAACAAGTCTTAGCACCATCCACTGTAATCCAATTTTTTTATGACTTAACGTTAATTCATATAAATGGCTGCGAGTAAACAGAGCTTTCATTGCCTCAGCTGGACTAATTATTGGTGTAGAAGCCATTTCATCTAAAATAGCCCCAAAGCAAAATGCTTATAATCCACATTCAATGCCAATTAAACAATTTATTGTTGGAAATTTTTAAATTTTTTTTTTTTTGAAAAAGACGGGACTGTGCTTAGCCACAAAATATTAAAATAAGTTTCTAACCTATGAAGCAGAGAACTACAGGTCATTTTTAATGCAGACACTCCCTGCTTCAGAGGCAAATCCTGGAATAAAAATATGAGAAAATAAATGAGAAAAAGAGCTGCTGATTATTCCATCATAAATGAGAAATAAAATATAAAATCAACTGAGTTGGTAGGCAAAATGGAACTGGTATCAGTCACTATGAGTGAGCTGTTGATTTTGAAGGTTCAAAACAGGGATGAAATATCTGTGTCAGAGACATGCTGATCCAAGCACTGGGAATTTCTGTAATTTGACTTCTTCAGTCACTGGGACCAATTTTTCTCCGACTTTATTGGTCCCTTCCACAGAGACAGTTTGGGACAGACCTCTGAAAAATTCACATTAAACAGGAGATTTCCAACACTGTGACTGCGACTTCTGCAGAGGTCCCAGAGCTCACTCTGGTTTAGAAACATGAAAATTATTAAACCAAACCCCTGAAGATTTCTGGAGAACGCCGTAATTGTTGCCATTGAAGAATTTTAATGGACAAATCAGTGGAATACATAAGTTAAATATTCCAGGGGAAGCAGGCCAGACAAACATATGTATTTATTTCAACCACCTGTAGCTCACTGAAGAATAACTGAATTTTATAGTCAGATTTCAGCTTCGTGTGGGGAAACTCTGTTTTCTGTATTTCTGCACTGCCACCCACACCTGATAAACCCAAAGCACTGAAATAACCTGATTTTGGAAACAAACTGTACATTAAATATAGACATAATAATACAATATGTTTGTTCAGCTAGTTCCTGCTGTCATACAGGTAATGCCTGTTACTAAGAGGAACATGATGTTTTCCTTTTTGCTGCTTGGGATTTTTTAAAAATCCAAAGTATTGTAATAGTCTCTCAAGTCTAAAAGGTTTAGGGACTGTTGGGACTATTTTATACAGTTTCAGTTATTTAAAAGTAATAGAAAAAAGTATGTTCAGCCATGATATATACATTTAAATAACAGTAAAACTCAGCCAACTTTCCTATACTGGGAATTACTGTGAGTATCAGTGACTGATGACAAAGAATTTTTAAACCATTACTGTTTCCTACAGCTTTCCTGTGCTAAATGAATGTAAAAGCAAACTTACACCACTTCAGACTGTCAAATTCAGTGGTTGTTACAGTTTATCAATAAACTATTCTGCCTTCCCCGAGCCTCCCAGTGAACCAGGAGCAGCTGAATGATACCAGTTCCATTTTCCAGCTTGTTCTTTGGCAAATACAGTGGCTGAAATTGGAGAATTCAGTCACTTTGCATTCCAATTTAAAGGCAAATTTCTCCTTTCTATATCATGCATTAATGCAATGCTTCTTCCAAAAACATTTATAGGATTGGCAAGAACTATTAAATCTAGATATTCATTTCAGTGACAATATTTAGGAGCTGATTTGCAGCCACTTTGAGTTGAGACAGCCCGTTGCTATTGGGGATGTTTGTTTTGGTGAAGAGGATTCGTTTCCATCCATCATTTATACCTGCAGAGAGAAGCAGAAGTGTGCCCAGGGACCCCCTGGAGCACCCGGCCGAGCTGCAGGGCTGGGGCTGAATCTCAGGATTTGCCCCAGGGAAGGTCAGTAAATGGAATTCGGGGAAGAGCCCGAGGCAGTGGGGGCACGGCGGGGTCTGTGGGACAAGGACTCAGACCAGGAAATCATTTCACACACGGAGCAGGCAGCAGGGCTTCGAACTCCTCCTCCAACTGATTAATATCAGATTTATCTTTGCAGATCAGTCCTGGGAGTGTAAGAAAACCTTGGACACTCCAGGCTCAGCTCTGCGTGCACACCAAGCACTGGGCTCAGCAGGGGCTTCAGTGCATCTCCTGGCCAGCAATGCAAAACCTGCACTTTTCCCTCACTTTCCTAGGGAAAAAAATAAATATATCACTGAACCAAATGCTTTTCAGCACAGAGCTAAAAGAGCTGGTGATGGTAGTGTTGTTTTAGGGTGCAGCATCTTGAAATACTATCATTATTGCAATATCATCATTATTGCTCTCCAAAACAATTTCTCCTCCTTTCTATTTCTAGAAGTTAAAAAGCACTTTTATGTATGAATATGTGTATGTGGGCTTTTATACTTTTAAAAAGTAAATAAACATTGCCCATTATAAACTGGTTACACTCTCCTCCATTTACCAGAGATGCCCCTGTGTAATGATAAGATTAGATTATGGAAATAAATCCAAATTGAACAGTAATGGCAAGAAAACCTCTCTTTAGCCTCATATAATAAATTAATGCCATTACCACCCATAAATAAGACAGCATCTTAAATATTACAGCAAATGGAATAAACTGGCTGTATTGGAACAGTCAAATACACAGATTTAAAAACTTTTGAGGGCATAAATGAGATAAATTAGTAATTGCTTCAGTAACATTTGAAGTTATGAGAATCCTAAGAAACAGTGAAATCTGTTTTCTCAGAGTCTGCAGGCCTTGAGCCAACTCATCTTCCTTTGAACTAATAAATAAACTGGGTCAATCAAATAAGAATTCACCATGTTACTGCAGTGAATAAACAGTGCTTTACATGGCTCCCGTTTGGGTTCATCATTTTATTCCAAAGCCAGTGACATTTGTGTCTGACACCCAAAAGAGATTTCTTGGATGAACGTGCTGCATTTTGGAAAAAAAATAATTTAGTGATTTCAACTTAACTTGTGTTGCTTTACAAGGTGAGAGCATACAGACACCTTCCCCAGCTTGAGCATTCCTTTTATTTTACTTTCTTTAGACACATATTAATTGGAATTGTTAGAGGTGGCTCATGATTTGCAATTTAACAGTGTGTGCAATGACAAATACATATATGTATTTTTAAGTGAGTATGTACATTTTGAAATAGAAGACTGAATATATTTCATTTAACACAGTCTCAAAATCAAACTTGCTTTCAGAGCAATGACACTGAACAGAAGCCAAGTGCTTGTCATGGCAAGTGTGCAGCCTCAGGAATAGAAATGAAATGTGCAGCAGCATCACAAGGTGGGGGTTTTTTTCTCCTTTTTTAATAAAAAACAAGAGAAAAGAATATTCCACATTAGAGCAACTGTGATCACTGTTGAAACTAAACCTCCTGAATCTCTTCACTGCCATCACTGTAACACAAAAGGGAGCTGGAAGAAGTAATTTAGGTTTTGTTGCTTGTGCTACAAGTTTTTCTCCCCTAAAAGAGGCAGAATTGTACCAACCAGTCCAGCCCAGGGACTGAAAGTAAGGGAGCACATAGCAAAGAGTGCCCCTGTGAGCAAACCAGGGCAGGCCTTTTCTTTTCAGTACCAAAAACCAAAGAAAATTTATTACCTCCTGCATTAGCAACCAAGGCAATGACATATTTTCTATATCCTATTCTCCTGTGAAGTTAAACAAGGCATTCAGCCTCTTAAAAAAAAAAAAGAAAAGGTTGGAAAGGCAGGAGAGAGAGAAAAAAATCACTACTTGGCCTTGAGGGAGTCTTTTTAGGTAACACTTCTGTGGAGCCAATCCTGAAATCCTTGTTCACTCCTTTCAAATACCCTTAAATACAACAAGAATTACCAAATCCTCAAAGAGAAACAGTGTCCTGATGACTTTGCTTTTTAATTGCAAAATCAAGTCATTTCCCAGACTGGAAAGCTTAAGATTGTAAAGACAAATAAACTGAAGATATTTTTGGTTTCACAAGTTTTCCAGCCACCTGTGCATGGACAGCCAGGACAAGCAAGAAGCCATGAAAGGATTAACTTTTTTCTCAGAACCTCCCCTGCATCCCATGGTATCCTCTATGGTCTGTGCAGAAAACAACTGTCAAAAACAAAAACTCAACCACAGGGTGAGGGTTAAGTGGTGCATAAGCTTAATATGTGAAGTATAACTTTCATTAAATGTGTTAATTTGTCTAATATGTCATGTCCTTGGTAAGATTTTTTTATGTTAATTGGTTTATTTGAACCCTTGAACACAGAAGAATAATTTCAGGACAGACCCAGAAGGAAATTGTGCAAAATTTCCACCATCAACCTTTGTGTTGTCAAAGGTTTTAAAGGTAAAACCCAGAACTTACAAAGTGGCTGCAAACCTGCTTTCAACACCTCACATGCCAAACTTGGGGTTCTACTTTTCTTCTTCTTGTATTACTGATGTCATGTCAAAAACTTTTCCAAAAAGTTTAGTTTCAAATCAGTATCAATCCACTATTCAGAAATAAACCAAAAAAAAAAAGTAAAATTAAAAAAAAAAAATTTAAAAAAAAGAAAGAAAGAAAAGAGACTTATGAAGAAGTCTGAAAACAAGACCGACCTATACCCTGGGTGAGATTGGATGGGTTAAGTGTCTCTGGCACTATTTGTCTTCACTATTGACAGACACTGTCACACAACCCACCACTCGATGCCTGTCTCTGAATGGCGAAGCTAGAATGCAAGTTAAGTGTATTAATAGAGAAAAAAACTAGCATCCCAGCAAATATCATAAAGCAATCCAATTCACCAGTTATTAAACACACTCAGATTCAAGATAGGTAGGTTAATTTAATTTACATTAAGCCCAACAGTGTAAATTCCCCTTTACATTCCCATGCTACCCAAGCAGTGTATTATTATACTTTGGGTAAATACATCAATCAATGGTTTTGTTATGACTCCCATTATTCAATTAACACTCAAGTTTAGGTACCTAAGGAGGACTTTTGTTAGTGGCTCACACACACCAATTCCATGGATCTTAGATCCTTCCCACTCAGTGTAAAAGGCTGATTCCAAGCAAGCAGAACTCTGGGACCCTCAGCTGCTCTCTCCAAGCCCTGCCACCCGTCAGCACCTCCCCAGCTCCCTGGAGGAGACATTTGGGTTGATGAATCTGGCAAAAAACACCTCAATTTTAGAAATAGACTGTTTTATCTTTTAAATATAGGGCTGGGTTTTTCCTAAGAAAGTAAAAACTGCCCTTGGCCTTCACAACACTGTCGATGCTGCTACAGAAGGAGGTGCCCAGGCAGTGGCACAGCAGGACTGTCCTTGCCCCTCACTGCCTTGGTTTCCCATTATTCCTTATGGAACAGGGAATTCTCATGTCACAAAATAGTTCTCCAGTCTTTCTGATCTAATAACAGGAGCCATTTAATGCACGAAATTGCTGTAAGAAAAAAACCTCACAGAATGATGAAAGAGTTTCTGTTTGAGCTGTTCTAGAAAACTGGGTTTACTGACTGAATGAAATTAATGAAGACTGAAAATAAATTTAATTTAGAAAAGAGATGTGAACTAGATGTGAAATTCATGAAGACTAAAAACAAACAATTTAGAAAAAAAGATATGAACTAGCCATGAACACCAATATAAACATGGAATTCTAAGGAACCTCATGGAGCAGGAATGCCCCCAACACATGACTCCTTATAGCTGGCATATTCCAACCGAATTTGGAGAGAAAACACCTAAAACGTTCCCATAAAACGGAAACAGTAAGAAAAATCTTTGTCTCTGGCATTTCCCGGCCATGATGTCTCACCAGAAGACCCTTTGGAATGATGAAGGAACCTCTCCAAGCTAAGCTGACCCCCATCACAGCCTGGCCTCTCCAGACTGGGCTCTGCCACGGCTCTTTTGGGACATGAACTTCCAGGAGAAACACCTAAAGCCATGTAACAGCACCAGGAGGGTGAGCTTTGAACGAGCATTAGGGCCTGCTTGAGGTTCACTGTGTAAGAAAGAAGCATTTGGTGACTGAAGCAAGCAGGCTGCAGACAGAAATCCCCGGAAGACATCCTCCTGGAAAGGACAGGAAGGCATTTCCAACTGGGAGGGCAGTGGGAAGAGGAAGGGAAAAGCCTACAAAGAAATGGAAGTTTTTACAGGCAGTGGAGACCAACTACAAAGAAGAATCTTTTTTTCTGCTCATTTGTTTACAACATGCAATCCTAAGCCCAGGATAAGAGAACTGGGGACAGCACTGAGATCCCCTTTGAAATCTCTGGTAATTATTTCTGTATCAACAGGAAAAACTGACTAATGACACCAGGAAGGATGATAAATGGACAAAATATTTTCAGTAAAAATAAAAGCGAAGAAGCCTGAGAAGCCACTCAGGGAAAACTAAACCAAAACAAACCTATCTCCATTTTCAGGCTTTATTAGAATCTTCTGTTTGAGAATGATGCAAAAGCCTTATTTTGGCAGCAGAAAACACGACCCCTTAGCAGCCAGTCTCTACCCCGCAGGTGATGCAGGTATCTTTACCCGTGTCTCTAAAGGAGCAATTCAGAAGCAAAGCCTTATTTTCGTAATTAAAATGACCAAAGATGCTTATGGCAACATTTCAATTACAACTCTAATCAAAAAAGCCAATTGCATCTGTTTGGACAAGTAGATTGTTCCTTTAATTAAAAAGAAGCATAAAAAGAAGCATAAAATTGATCACAAAAAGATGAAGTTTCATCATTTACCTACTATTTTCCTAGGACGTAATCAGAGGTGTTTGGGAGGCTTCACTACACCACAGATTAACTGTATCCCAAAACAGAGAATGCAAAGAAGAGATCAGTAAATACATTTCAGTAGCACAAAATCTGTTCCCCTTTTGCTGCAGCAAGAACACCACTCCGGAGAATTCCACTGGAAACTACGAACTGGAAACTGGACAGCAATGCAAAAAATATGGAAATATATAGATATATTTGCCTCTGTGGGAAATGGAAAGCAGCTTGAGAGATCATCAACAAGATGAAGCATCTCATTCCAAGTTTTGCTGCAGGAAGAACAAGGGATGGTGAGAAGGGAAGTGAGTTTCTGTAATAGTTCACTGGGGTTCAGAAGGTTTGAGCATTCCTGGCACTGGAGATAAAAGATGAAAAAGCAACACTCATTTAAAGAATATGGTCGAAAATACTCCTGATCATCCCGAAAATACAAGAATCATGTGCTACCTACAAGCTGGAAAGACACCTTTAAGAAAGGACTTTAATTGGCAGAGTGAATTTTAAGCATTTTAAGCTTCAAGGTGTCTTGATCAACACCAAAAAATTGTTCAGCCTTTCAGAACCAACTGAGAAGAGACTCAAGCATCACTCCTCAAAACTGGAGCTCACAAACACTGTGCAGGAGCACTGGGAAAGCTTCGGGCACATTTATTCCATGTAACATCTCCAGGCAGAGCACACAATGACATTTCTCAGCATGACACCCTCATGCATTTCCAGAGCCTGGAGATGATTCATATTTAATGTGTTTATGGTGCTGCACCAGGCAAAATCCTCCTTTTCCTGTCCCCTAACAAAGACACTGGAATTCAAGCAGAGAGCACAGAGAATGGTTTCCAGGGTAAAACCAGATCCTTTCCCTCCTTTCTGCTTTCCAGAAGAACTACAGAATTAGAAGCTTGAGCTAGCAGCTCAAAATCCCAGAGTTCTATGAAATCATACTTGCCTGTTTGATACTCAGAGAGTGGGTAACACCTCTTTTGTCTGAATTAATGAATAGGAGATACACATTTATTAACAAATTAATGAAAATCCAATCAGCAACATTCCATTTTTATACTCTTACAACTGTTCTGTAAATCACAAAACAAATTTCCGAATGGAAGGAGAACTAGAAGTCTGTCCCTGTGAGGTCATCACTGCTAAAACCAGCCCATCCTGCTCCTCCAAAAAAACCCAGGAGTTAACTGCAGCAGTATTTCCAACCTTCAATGAGATTTATACGGGACAAAACCCCACAGCAAGGTGACAAAAAAGCCTCGAGTAAGCTGAATTTCAGCCAGATATTGCCTTACTCTGTGTTTCAGGAAGCAGAGAACAAGCTGTGTGAACTACTAGAGGAGTAGTAAAAAGCTCTGAACGCTTTGGATCAATCCCTGTCACGGAATCCTCTCATTATCCAGAGTAATCAGATCTGCAGGGGAATTCTACATGGTGTGGCTAGCTGTTCAAATTAGCCCTTCCTTTTAAAAACAAGAATAAATGAGATTACCTACAGCACTATGCAGACTGAACTATCATTTCCCTCTCATTCCTAAAAAAGGAGGTTGTACGGCAAGGAAGAGCAGATAAAAAAAATAGAAAGACTTACAGGAAACAAGGGAAAAATTTCAGATAGAGAACAAGAGGTTGCCAGTCCTCCTTACCCTGTTCCTGTACAGTGTCAGCTCCCCAAAAAGCTGCCTACAGTCTGCTATTAAGCATTTGATGTATGCAAATGATAATCAGTCTTTTGAAATCTACGTGTAAAATGTATGTTTGTTTCCTTGTATAAGCACCTGGTCTGCACAAAGCCCAGGATGATTTTTCTGTGAAGAAACCCCAGCCAGACCTCTCCTTACAACTCAAGGCAGGGTAACACAGACTGAAAGTGTGGTAGCAACTTCTCAAAGACACAGCAGAAAACCCCAAACAATTAAAGAAAAAGGTAAACCACCTTTGCTCTACCAACGGGGTACAGCTACAGCAAGAACACAGAACGAGCCACGTTCAAACCAGCAGTGGAAACAAAACATGTCTTTGCTCCTCTGGGGTTTTGTCTGGTCGGGTGGGGCAGTTTAAACAGAATTTCTAACAACTGTCACTGCAGGCCCTTGTCCCAAGGCCCTCTCCAGCTCTCCTGGAGCCTCTTGGGGCACTGGAAGGGCTCTAAGGTCACCCTGGACCTTCCTCTTCCCCGGGCTGAACAATCCCAGCTCTCAACTTTCAGCTCAGTCTTTGTGACCCCCTGTGGTCTCTCACACTGAAAAGCGTTCATAGGTGAATGATTAGGTCTCTTTTCAGGGTTAACAAAAAGCCTCAACATTAATTTTTGAAGTTTTTCATTCCAGAAACTTGTGCTGCAGTTTAACCCAAACACACCTAAGGCATCTCAGGTTTTTTAAAGGATCTGGACTGGCTGTTGGCAGACACCAAATACCTGGAGGCAACAGACTTTTAGTTCCATTCAAGTTTTCAAGTATTTTCTGTTAGGTACAGAATTAATTAGCAGTTCAGGTCTGTCTGTGGATTTAGAGTGTAACAGGGTTGTGGGGTGGTTTTGTTCAGTTGTTTTTAGGATACGTGTTTCTACAAGATTTGGTTGCTGCTGTCTATGAACCAAACCCATCATTAAGCACCTTGATTTTAGAAATAGATGCCCAAATTATTTTTTAAGTAAGTGATATAAAAACATCAAATCCTTCCAATACAATAAAAGCATCAAATTCTTTCAATGACCAAGTTCCACTGTGCACAGTTAAATCCACAGGTTCTCAGGAGAGGTCTGGCAAAACATGAATGGTGAGCAGTGCTGTAAAGTTTCTCTGACAAACCTACAACCACTTCAGGTTCTGAGCAGGATTCCTGAACCATGCAAATCTGGGAAACATTCTCACACAAACATTTAATGCATATGAACTCAGAGAGAGAGAAAAAGGAATAATGCAGCTATCTGAATCCTCACCCTATAGACATTTTTTTTCTCAAGCAACAACTTAAGGCCAATTAGGAAAGTGGAACATGACCTTGTAAGAAATAATGGGGATCAAACTATGAAAAAAACCTTATCCAGTGAAGGGAGACACATCTATAATGGGCAAAATTATCTTTTTTTTCCCATTGCCCAGATGTTTACTAATATATATGCTACTGACAAGAATTCCACATGCAAGCCAGCACTGAGGTTAACCTCCCAAACCAAAGCTTTGTCCTTAGATCCTCACTTTTTTATGTTTAATGAAGATCAGTGAGAGTCTTTAAAGTCCAGAACATGGCTGGGAATAAGAAAAGGATGCAGACTAGAAGGTCATGCTTCTTTTTTATATGTTGTCAATTAGAAAAATAACTACACTGGTCATTTACAGAGCTCCAGCTGATATACATTATATCCTCATGTATTTAAGGATTTTTACCACATCACACTAGAGATGTGTGTGAAAGGAGTTTTCCTCAGGCCTCAATGGAAAACATGACCTTTTCTTCCTCCTCACACTTTGGTAAAAGCTGCATGGCCCAAAAAGTCATCTCCCATTCCATTTTTATCCTAACTAGAATCCACTGGTTCACAGTCAGTCGGCATTCCGCCTTAGTTCCAAACAGGGATTTATCATTATTCCCTTGGAAGACAGAGTGCATTCTAGGAGTTAATTGCCTGTGTGGCACAACAGAATAGAGGAACAGATAATTTATTTCTCATGGAGATGCACATACGAAACACAGCAACCATTAACATAAAACACCTGACGCTTTTGATCACCCAGCTGAATGATACCACCTACGTTCTCCTAGAATGAACTCTGTTACTTCTCCACAAGCTTTTTCTTACACTCAGAACTTTGCCAGCACTGTTCATGTTGGCCAGAACGTTACAAACCTTAAGAAAACACAAGAATAAAGGAGAGTCCTTACCAGCAGCAACTACAGCTGGAGGCGGCGAACCGGCCTCGCCACCGCTTGTTTGGCTCATGGATGCTATGGATGTTTCTCTGGAAGGTGGTAACTGCAGCTCCTTTGGGAGAAGGTCATAGACAGATTCTGTGGAACAAAAAGAACTTGATCAAAAAGTCACCCGTGTCCTGTACAAGAAAAGAAATAATGTTTTTGCCTACAAGATACGAACTATGGCCCAACCCTTTCACAGCCTCTGAAGAAGTTACAGTAAGTGCTCGGAAATAATAGCATGGAGAAAAGTTATTTCAGAAAACAAACAAACATTAAGATGCACATTCTGAAGACTGAAACAAAGGACACAAACTTGTCCAAACAAAGAAATAATTCATGAACTTCCAGAGAAAACTGTTCTCATCCAGAATGAAGGGCTGAGGGCAGCACATCACGGGAGAATCTGAGACAAATCTGTTTTCAGAATTCCAACTGTGCAACTGACTTCCTAAGGAAAAAGCCTAATTTAGCACCATCATCCTAACAATATCCTATAGAGTCTTAGAACCACACACTGCTGTGGGTGGGAAGCGACCTTAAAGCTCATCCCATCCCATCCCCTGCCATGGGCAGGGACACCTCCCATAGCCCAGGTGGCTCCAAGCCCTGTCCAGCCTGGCCTTGGGCACTGCCAGGGATCCAGGGGCAGCCACAGCTGCTCTGGGCACCCTGTGCCAGGGCCTCACCCCCCTCCCAGTCAGGAACTCCTTCCCAGTACCCCATCTATCCCTGCCCTCTGGCAGTGGGAAGCCATTCCCTGTGTCCTGTCCCTCCATCCCTTGTCCCCAGTCCCTCTCCAGCTCTCCTGGAGCCCCTTTAGGCCCTGGAAGGAGCTCTGAGGTCCTCCTGGAACCTTCCCTTCCCCAGGTGAACAACTCCAGCTGTCCCAGCCTGGCTCCAGAGCCAAGGGGCTCAAGCCCTTGGATCAACCAAGTGACCTCTTCAGGTCTTGCTCCAACAGGTCCCTGCCTTCCCTGCACTGCATTAATCCCATGGTTTTGATCTCTCTTCCTCCTTGAGTGTTCCCCAGGAGACCTCCTAAGGTTCCCTTCTAAGTGGTTGCTCCCTCCTCTCGTATTTACAGCTCTCAAGCCAGTTCCAGCCTCTTGTACACCTGCAGCCTTAGATGTGCTCACCAGGTGTTTCAGGATGGAGGCCTGGTGTCATATTTTAGACCACATTTCAAGTAACTTGGTCTTTATCAATGAAGCATGAAATTAAAGATTTGCTTTTAATGGTCTTGTGATCTTTGGGAATGTGCTTCAATTCTAATGCTGGCTTTTCCTTCCCTCCCTCTTTATCATATTGTTGGAATTATTCACAAAGATTAGAATTGTGCTGCTTGTGGATTACTGCAAAAATCATGTGCTCCCTACGAAAAAATTATCCTGTGGGAGTCTTGGATGTAAGCATCCCTTTAAAGCACAAGGCTTGACAGAACCTTTGCCACATTAGAGAGTCAAAAATGAATTTCCTAAACAAAAAAAATCCCCAAGAACCAGCCCAAAGAGAAAAGCTCTCAATTACCTACTAACCCAGGGTTTGGAAAGGAGCTTTTGTACTCAATCTCGAATATTTTATGAGTCATGACAGACTGATGATGATCACAATTCACTCAGAGGATTTCTTGAGCAGAAAGGAATGGAAGTGTATGTATATATTCAACTTACATACAAAATATAAAGCGTTCTGTAGTTACCTGCAGACACACACTGTGCTAACCCCTCATTTTGGGGCCCCTCACTAAACATTTGGAGTAGCAGCAGCCCTGAACACCTGCCTGTGAGTTTCCTGCCCTGCTACAGGTAGTAGTGCCAGTGCCAGCCAGAGTAAAGGCTGGTGCTCATTTACCAGGGCTTGTACGAACTGCTGCACTCATCTCTGAGGAAACGCAAATGCAGCTGCTCCTTGTAGTACAACAGGAGCAAAAGTGAGAACAAGTGTTGCTTTCCAACTCCTTCCAAACCATTCTGTGAATCTATGAACACATGGCAGAAGTTTATGGGCAAATCCAAACTTTCAGAAGAAAAGCAACTCTCCTGGCTTTTCTCTCATCAGGTGCAGCCTCACAGTCTAAAACACATCGTTAGTGAACTGCAGTTCAACACTTTCCCGGGGAATCCCAAGTGCCTGGGTACCTTTAAGAACCCTTGCTGCCACAAACCTACTCCACACACATCAGACTTCAAATGAAACTTTGTGTTTTCACCTAAACACAGGCCAATGTTTATATATGCTGAACTATAAATAGCATTAAAGCAAAAACTGACAAATTCCAGAAACATGAGAGTTGTTGCAAGGAAACTAATCCTTCCCCAGAGGATACAGCTCCCCCCAAGCCTCACACTGTGTAAAGAGCTGAAGCTACTGCTCAGCCCCTCTCCATCACCACGTTTTACACGTGTGTGCACTCACCAACACTGAGAACATGAAATTTCCTGCTAGAATTTTACGTTGATTCATGCAGAAAACACCCACTAAAGGGAAAGGCTGCTACAGAAATGCAGTATTACATTTGGAGGCAAAAATAGCATTTCAGCATCATTACGTATTTCTACATAATTAGCAAGAAAAAAATGTGTCGACAGAATTCCTACTTCCAGCAGCCAGTGCTGAATCAATGAGGAAGTTTAAGCTGTCTGACAGCACTAAGTGTCTTGTAATTTATTGCTGATTTAAATTCCTTTGACGAATATATTGGTGGATCTCAAGTTTCTGGGGTTTTTTTCCTAGAAGTAGCTCCATTTATACTCAACGTTTCAACACATTTTCTCTCTCCATACAGGAAGCATGGAACACGTGTTTAAGGATTAGTGTTATTATGAAATATAAACAAGATAACATACAAACAAGATAACAAAACCCTAGTGATCAGCCAGAAGTCCCACACAGTCATTTCCCCATGCAAACCTTCACCTGCATTAAGGTAATCAGTTATTAGACATATTATCTACAGTAAACTTCCAAATCTCTTATCTTTCCCCAAAATATCTCACCTAGACAAGCCCAGCTTCACAAATTCTCCTCCCGAAACCAAGGACATACAGGGACAGGCAGATTTACAAAAAGTATTTTAAGTGTCAAATTTCTTCAACTGCCCTTTATCCGATTATCCTGCCCTCATAATCTCTCATCTGAGATCAGCTGCTTGGAACTTTGATCTTCCTGCCAGTTGTACTGACAGTCCAGAAAATTCTATTTCACATGGTTATATGGACCAGAACTGCACCAAACATCGGATCAGGATCCAACAACACAGCACTTGGAATCAGGAAAGAGAAGATTTTGTCCATGTCTACTACTTGACCCTGCACAAAACATTCTGAATTTATACATTAGTAAAACATAATCAAGAAATTGAGGAAGGAATTTTTCCCTGTGAGGGTGGGGAGGCCCTGGCACAGGGTGCCCAGAGCAGCTGTGGCTGCCCCTGGATCCCTGGCAGTGCCCAAGGCCAGATTGGACGGGGCTTGGAGCACCCTGGGATAGTGGAAGGTTTCCCTACCCATGGCAGGGGTGGCATTGGATGAGCTTTAAGGTCTCTTTCAACCCAAACTATTCCAGGATTCTCTGGAATTGGGTCATTTTAAGTTAAAACAACCACACAAAAGGTGTCTGTGGCAGGGCTGGACACATGACCACCAGTCCACACAAAATACATCCTTGGGTCAACACGGACCTGGATCAGTCCCAGCAGCTGGTGACAGGATCTCTGTCTTTGAGGGGGAAGAGAGGAGAGGCCTTTGAAAGATTTAGGGAAAAAAACACTGAGAAGGTACAAAAAACAGTGTGTGAAGCTGATGTGGTGATGCTGCAGTCGGAGTGCAAAAGGCTGGTTCGTGATGGCAAATCAAACTCTGCAAGCTCCTTCACTTCCTTTCTCACTCACTTCCCCTCAGCGCACACACACGGTTGCTCTTTTCTAGGAATGTTTTTGGATTTCTACACACAACCAAACCAGGCTGAGTTACAGACCTGGGCCTACAGCAAAGTCCAAGTGCTCAGCCTTCTCCCACACCCAGCAGCAGCAAATACCTCTGGAATTCCTAACCCATCCCCACAGCACCAAGGGACATTTCAGAAACACAACACACCTTGTGAGCTGCAACATCACATTCCTCCTCACTCACTAACATGCTGTGATTCCATTTAAACTTCACTCTTGGGAACAGAGCAGTTAAGCTTACGGGAGCAAAGAGAACATGACACAATTGCTTCCTGGGTGGGAATGCTGAGAGAACTCCAAGATTCTGAGAGGAGTCACTGCAGCTTGGACATGTCCCATACAAAGCCCTGCTTCTCCCAAAGAGTAGGTATTCCCAGCGTGGAGAGTGCTCTCCCTCCTCATGGAAAAAGTTTGCTGTAAAGCAGCAAAACAAGCACACAAGGATCCACTGTTCTGGCACACGCAGCACCTGTGAGACCCTTCTGGGCCATGAATCCTCCGTGACTTTCCGGCTGCACCTACACAGACATTTCAGCTGCACAGATTAAAAACTGTGATTTCTAGAAATTTAGTGCCCTGTTATCTCGAGCTATGCTAGGACTCGCTCAGGGTGTTAAAGAAACTCTCTGTCCTCAAACTTTTGTCATGTAAATTGACCTGAGATCCTTCTGGCTGGCTGACCAAATTGCTGCTGCCTGTAATTCAGCACCTGGTGACGCTGGGAGCACAGAGACGTGGAAAAGAGCAGAGAATACCCAATTCCAATGTTTAAAACAACAGCAGCTCATCCACGAGGAATGCAGACATCCTCACTTTGCCAGGACCTCCAAACACCTTAAACATTATAGAATTTTCTTTACATACAGAAGACATACCCCTGAGCTTTCCTATTCCATATCAAAAGCCAAGCCATGTTACCCAGAACTGCCACAGCTGGAAGCCAAGTCACAAACCTGATGGAGAAATTTGCTCTGACCTGGAGGCAAATGAGGCCACAACTAATGCAGAGGGTCCTGGCTGCAGCTCCAACTCCACCACTATTTCTCCAGGCTGTTCCCAGGCCCAGCCTTGAGGAGGCTGTTGGAATCCAGCCCCAGCTCTCCCGTGTCTGTTCCACAACCTGCTCCTGGGACTTCACCCCCTGTACTGCCAGGGGCTCCTCCAGCAGCAGCCCTTTGATCCCCACCCCTGGAATAACAGGTAATGACAGATTTCCTGCTCCACGGAAATCATGTGAAGAGCCAGATCAATACATGGGGGAAGATGAGAACCACCCAAATTATCAGCACTAGAGGCAGAGATGGGGCACTTTCCACTTGCTGCTGACATTTTTTGCCCTTAAGGAAAGGTACATCCTGGAAATCCCTCACCACTTCCATGACCTCATAAACAGCAGCCAAGTTAATCCTTGTCTTTTAATAAGCTCCCTGCACTGAATGGCTGCCCATTTGATCCCCACTGATACTCGTCTCCTCAACATGGTTTAATACCCACACAGATTTGGCTGTTTCTTCCAAAGCCATTTCCTTGCTGCAGCACATGACAGTCACACCAGAGATTAGACAAAACCTTGGTGTCCTCCTCTAATCAGCTGGCGGCATCGGAGCAGAAATCTCTTCTAATGATGTTCACTAAGCTGATCAAAAAAACAAGCAAGCAAACAGGCCAAGAGAGTTGTTTATATGGAACTGAGATTAAAAAACAATTAGAAATCATGAAGCAGCAAGTAGCCTCTGCTACACGGGGAGGTCAGTGAAGTGAGCACACGTGCTCAGCAAATCAAAGAAACAATAAAGGGAAAATAAGTGTCCATATTCCACCTCACCCCCACCTGGGGATGCAAATTCAGTTTCAGAGCACCCACACACATATATAAAGGTCTTATGATGCTAATCTAAGACAATTTTGGGCTAAACCTGTATTACCAAGGCCCTTAATGTCAGATTGTCACTCCTCACTCCAAAGGCCACTGCATTTTAATAAAACAATACATGTGACTTAACATCTTTCAGAAACTTTTGTGGGTAAGGGATGCTAAAATCAGAATCTACTCTAGGCCTAAAAAATCCACGCCTCTGCCAGAAGACCTTGTGGTTGGTTAATCTGTTTATCTTGAAGTTCAGTTCTACTCAGAATTTCAGTGTCCATGATAAACACCACAGTTTAGTGGTTGAGCTTATTGGAGGCCACTGATTCCACCACAATAGCTTAGTTCACAGAGAGTTTTTAGAGAATGATGGGGGAATGGAGGAGCTCTAAATATTTAAAATCTAATCAAAGCTTTTCTTTGTTAAAAAATGTCCGTATCACATGACCCTCATGGATTTTTCTGTACACAAAAGCTTGAGTGTGGGAAGATTTTGGAGCAGATTATTTTGCTCATCAGGAAGAATCTGTAGGAGCCAGCTGAGGAACCCTCCAGCTCTTCACCCCAAGATAAACAGGTTCTTCTGCAGACCTCAGGAACAGTATTAACTAAGTTTGGTTATTACAACACAGAGAATTCAGAGAATCACAGAATCATGGAATGGTTTGGGTGGGAAGGGACCTTAAAGCGCATCTCGTTAAACCCCCAGCCATGGGCAGGGACACCTTCCACTGTCCCAGGCTGCTCCAAGCCCCATCCAGCCTGGCCTTGGACACTTCCAGGGATGCAGGGGCAGCCACAGCTTCTCCGGGCACCCTGTGCCAGGGCCTCACTGCTCTCACAGGGAAGAATTTCTTCCCAGTACGCCAACAAAATTCCTAACAGAATTAAGGATACATCACAGAAAACTTAGGCCATCCCACTAGAGAGTCCACATCTCACAGCACAACTGCTCTCCCTTCCTCAAGGCTAAACCAGGAGAAGTAACCTCAGGACCCACAGGAGTAACTCTTGTGGTGAAAATACAACAGTTCAGTACCTTTTAGTCTTTGAGTGAGCAGACAAAGCCATTCCTCCAGCTGTTTTGAGATAGCACACCCGTAACCCTGACGGGGAATGGCAGGGAATCTGCCCCCAGCCCCTGGAATGTTTTAAGCATTGAGATGGCAATGCTGATAACAGGGCTGGCACAGGGACTGGCACAGGGACTGGCACAGGGACTGGCACAGGGACTGGCACAGGGACTGCATGGATGGAAGCCAAAGAAGGATAACAAGGATTCAGTAAGAAGCTCAACAGAGGAAGCTCTGAGAGTCTGAGAAAGGCAACTAGGAGAGAGACAAAGCCCAGTGCATAAACCAGAACAGAAACAGACGGAGACAGGCAAAGCCCAGACAGATCAGTGACCACTAACGCACTTCCTACTGCAGTGCCGAGGGTTTGCTGTTGTTGGGGTTTGGGCTTTTTCCTTTTTTTTCTGTTTGGTTGGCTTTTCTGAGTACTCCTTAGGAGAGTCAAACTCTCACTTGCAGAAGTGAGAATCACCCATGCAACTGCAGGCCATGGCAGCTCTGCTTATGGGACAGCAGAGATTTTTATGTTATGAAGTTATAAGAAAAAAGATTTAGAAGAACACACAACAAAGAATAAAACAGCTTGTGTTCTGTACCTGTCAAAAGAGGATTTAGGACATATTACAGACTATCATACTCCTGTATTTCCTAACATCTTTGCAACTTCACTGCCTTAACATCAGAAGCTTGGCAGCAGGGAAAACAAGACAAACAGTCCTGAAAACAGGTTTAGGTTTCACACAGAGCAAAATAGGAGGACCCTGCTTGAGCATACATAGAATAGATAAAATACAGCGACTGTTCAAAGAATCACAGAATCACTGAGGCTGGGAAAGACCTTTAAGAACCTCAAGACCAACTGTTAACACAGCGATACCCAGTCCCTCTAAATCACAGGCATACAGATTTAGATGGGATATTGGGAAGAAATTTTTCCCTTTGAGGGTGGTGAGGCCCTGGCACAGGGTGCCCCTGGATCCCTAGAAGTGTCCAATGCCAGGCTGGACGGGGCCTGGAGCAATCTGGGGTAGTGGAAGGTGTCCCTGTCCATGGCAGGGGTGGAACAGGATGAGCTTTAAGGTCCCTTCCCACCCAAACCATCCTAGGATTCTGTGACACTTGTGACTTTCTGTGATATAACTGCATGACAAAAGCCAGAGAGCAAGAAGCAGCCCACAGGCAGTGAGGCTGAGCAGGACGACAACAGACACTACACTACAGTCCTGATGCAGACACCCTAAAACATTTTACCCAGTTACTGGTCTAATTACTCCTATTTTTGGAAGAGTTGAAGCTGACTTGTAGTAAGATTGTAACTCACAAGGCTTCCAGTCCTATCAATCTTACCCAGTGCCAAACCCACCAAGTTACACTTACTAAAACATTGCTTTTATTTCATATTCTTGAGTATGTCTCAGAATACAATTAAACAAAGGACTCAATACAAATTGGGTGTGCAACCTAAAATACGTAAAGGCTAATCAGCATGTTCTGCCTAATTGCCCAACACTGCCCATGGATTTCCACACAGCTCTCAGATGCAGGTCTGTCACCAGAGACTTGCCATGCAGTCCTGACAGAGGAAACAAACTGCAGAGCCCTGTTCCCTCTATCTGCCACACCGCCCTCAGCGTATCTGCCGACGGTGGAGCAGGGAAAGACTGGAAGCAGGTCCTCCCGCCAGCACTCCTGTTATTGTCAGCCCTGGCAGGGCTAGATTGCTGCTACAGCAACAGTGGCAGGTTTTCAAAGAAACTGCAGTGTATACAAGGATGTTTTACACAGCCAAACAGAAAATCTTCCTTCCAGTTCCCCCTGGCTTCAGACAAAAGCAGCAAACCCTAAACCAACAGGCTTCACGCGCACAGAGGGAACGGCAGATGCCACGGTGCTGCCTGTGCTAGAAAACTCCAGGATTAAAGAGCTGATGTTGGTGCAGCTCCACTCTGAAGAATCCCCAGAGGATCCGAGTGCTCCGTGTTGATGACGTAGCACTGGGTACTAAAATTCAAATCTTGCCTGCAAATGCTGCTACTCCCTGAAATGCACATTACAGTGTGTTAGTGAAGGGGAGAGAGGAGTTTTCTGAAAGGCTGTTGTTTCAGAGGAAGATGGCCAGTAACATATTACTAATGATTAAAGCAATTAACATTTGATCACAAGTCTAATATCACAGAATCCCAGACTGGTTTGGGTGGGAAGTGACCCTGAAGTCCATCTCATTCCACCCTCCTACCATGGACATGGACATCTTTCACTAGACCAGGCTGCTCCAAGTCCCATCCAACCCAGCCTTCAACATATCCACAGTATTATCATTTCTTTTACTTAAAAATTAAAATGAAAGCTAAAAGTTGTTTCTTGTATTTTTTAAAAGGACAAGTATTACTACCAAAAATGGCAGTATTAAATAGGTAATTTTGCAAGCCATTCTTAACCAGCTCCTGCAGTATATTCCACCAATCTTCAGAAAAGCTGCTAATCTCAATATTCAGGAGTCTGCACGGCAGGGTAGAGTTGAGAAATTAATCCCTTTAAAGTTGAATTTCAACAACTGACAGAGGCATGTGTTAGCTGAATTCTATTTATGGCATTCATCCAAATATCAAATAAAGCTTTCCTGGCTGTGTTTCAGTCATCCCCATTCACAGCTCAAAGAGGACTTTTATAAATGTAGACAGGCAGTATAAATCCTGGATCTTGTTTGCATCCAATTTTGCACATCTCAGAATGAGAGAACAACATTATTTAGGAATTGTCACTTCAAGGAACGGACCAGTAATGACTCACTGAGACATCCATCCCATGCAGTTGTAAACTCCAGACAAAAACCAAAGAACATAGAAATACTCCTAAAATACCACTGTGGACAAGGCAGAGCAGCAGGCAGGCTGACAGAGCTGCAGGTGCACGAACACAGAATGATGGAATCACAGAATCCCAGACTGGCTGGACTTGGAAGGACCTTAAAGGTCACTTCATTCCACCCCCTGCCATGGGCAGGGACACCTTCCAGCAGACCAGGCTGCTCCAAGCCCCATCCAACCTGGCCTTGAAATGTTCAAAGAAACCCAAATACCAAGTGATCAAAGAACATCAGTAACAGCTATTTATCAACCCCTTTAAAACACCTGTGTTGTTTCAAAATTCAAAGTTCACCAGAAATAGAGGTAATCAGACAGTTCCTTAGGTACAAAGCACCATCCAAATTCAGGGACACACAGAATCCATCTGACCCGCAGTTTAGTGTTGTCTCAGAACAACATTTCCCAGTCTTTTCAGGTTTGCACCATTTTTTCTGATGGGGTTATTTTTGTCATCTCTTACATTTCCTGTGAGCAAGAAAAGCAACAGCAGCAATGAAGGATACAGGCACTTCTTTCCTTTGAGGCTGCACCACAATATGGGAGGTGAAGGATAAAAGGCATTCTGACAGACTTCCAACACACTGTGGCCACCTCTTGGGTTCAGTATTTCATTATAAACCTGGATGTACGGGCTGTGCTCCTGACACCTGACCTGTCCCAGTGACTCCCAACACGACATCCAGCATCTCGAGCCCACAGACCGCCTCCACACCTCCCTGCCTTTCCTGCCATTAAAAGCTACGTCCTTTCATCACCACCAACCCACTACACCCAGTAAGAAAGTGACTACAATGTAACTCTAAAATTCCTGGTGTGGGGACTCACAAACATAGGAACAGCAGAAGCTCTTCAGAAGTCACAAACAACACGAATTTAGGGCCACGAAGATGAAGGCCCTGGAGCATCTTTCACACAAGGAAAGGCTGAGAGAGCTGGGTCTGTTCAGCCTGGAGAAGGCTCAGGGAGATCTTACCCATGTGTGGAAATTCCTGATGGGAGGCAATAAGAGGCTCCTCTCAGCGTGCCCCGTGACAGGACGAGAGGCAGTGGGCACCAATTAAAACACATTAAATTCCATCTGAGACAGCCAAGCACTGGCCCAGGTTGCCCAGGGAGGTTGAGGAGTCTCTGTGAGGACAGTCAGACCCAGCTGGGCACGGTCCCAGCACCTGCTCCAGCACTGATTCCATGATCTCCAGAGGCCCCTGCCAGCCCCAAGGGCTGAGACTGAAAGCTGGCACTGCCTCCACAAGACTCACCTGGCTCCTCTCCCACCACCAGAACATCTGACTGTTTTCAGAAGTTTACCTAAATCAGATTCAGCATTTACTTATGAGATAAAACCAAGACTATTAGAAACTGTAATTATAAATTCCTCAGTAAATCTGCTTTAATAGGAATGCACATTCCAAGGAAAGCTGCCTTTCTTCCTCCCTAAGAAACAAAACATACTTAAATATTACCAGACCCCCTCATTCCTAAACTGAAAACAGAGTAAACATTAAATGTAATACAAGTATTTCTTCACCATACATACAACTAGACTGTGGGATTTCTTGCTGAGTCCAAAAATAAATCAAAAGTAAAAAAAGAAGTGAGTTAAAAGTCTAGATAGTCCTGTTCTGCCCCAAGCAGTAAGGATTTACACATCTCACACTGCAGGATCCTTGCTGCAAAGGCAGAAAACTGTCAGTTAACAGAAGCTCTGAACTCTGCAGCTGATTATTCCCCAATCACCCCCAGCGCTCCTATCCAAACTCACTGATTCTTCTGCTGAGTGAATCCATACACACAAAAAACATCAGGCCTCCAGACAATGAGGGACTGAAACAACTGGATGTAGTGTCAGTTTTTCTGAACGGGAATGGAAGCTCCAACATTTGAAAACTTTTTAGGATTGTCTTTGAATCATATCTTGCATATCTTCACTTTGTCTGGGCATTGATGGGAACCACTGTCCATCTCCCCTCTGGTTGCCAAACCTCCTGACCTTCACCACAACTCAAACCTGCTTTCAGGATCAAAACCTTGTGTTTCTTCAGCACATCAGTTTCATAAACTTTGTAGGGTGACCCCAAATTCTTTCTAGTTATTTACAAAGCAACCATAAACCCTCTCCAGATGCTGAAGGGACAAGTGATGGAAGGGAATGGAGAACAACTTACAGAGTGTATTTATGTAAATAGACAACATTCCTCAGTCTGGTTAAGTGATTTTCACCTCACAGATGCCTCAGAGCTACACAACATAGTAAAAATAACGTACCTGAAGTTGCACATTCACATTTTAAACACTGCTGAAGCACTGCTTGCTTTGCAAACAGCAGTTACTGGGGATTTTACTGCGTGTCCATTAGCACCTGCTATTACTACACAGTTCAAAGTTGGATCTGAGAGTTTGTTCAAAGCTGGATCTGAGAGTTCATTTCAGTCAGTTCCTAAAACAATTGCTAATGGCAAACTGGCCTGAATGTTCAGCCTCATCAGTTTACTCTCTACATACCCACCGAGATAACACACGTGATAAGACAGACATGCAGAGACATGACCACACACCTTACTTCACCTGCACTTTGGCCACTCACCAACTCCTGCTGGGGCTCGCCAGCACTTCCACACTTCAAAATGAGCTCAGGCCGTTGCCCTTTTGTATAGAATGAAATATTCCTCTTTCATTTTCACCATCCCTGGAGGTGTTCAAGGAATGACTGGACATGGCACTAAATGATTCTGTGAAACACACTTCCACATAAAACTACATAACCTGTGTACCAGTGCGAAAGTCAGATCAAGGCTCCAGGCTGCCCATCGTTTTTAGTTACAGATACCAAAAGGTAACTGTGCTGTTGAAAATCTATAAACAAAGGTCAGATGCTTCATAAAAAATGAAAAATCTTAACCTATAACCTCAGAAATGTATGATGAGAAAATTCTACTTCTTGACAACACTAACCTGCAGTACAGAATCAGAGAACCATGGAATGGTTTGGGTTGGAAGGGACCTAAAGTTCATCTCATCCCACCCTCTGCCATAGGCAGGGACACCTCCCACTAGACCAAGTTGCTCCAAGCCCCGTCCAACCTGGCCTTGGACACTTCAAGGGACAAAAGAATTGGGCAATGTATGGAGATTCTCTAACAGAAAAAAACACAACCTTCAGAGAATGAAAAAGTATTCAAAACAAGTAAAACTGACAATAGAAGAATCCAACTAGTCTTAGAACCAAAGAAAAAGCTTACTTAATTCCTTTCAATTTCCCCTACTTCTTGATCCACACCACACATTTCTTCATGGAAAGGGCTGCCCAGGGCCCTGGTGGAGTCCCCATCCCTGGGAGTGTTCAAAAACTGTGACACTTGTGGATGTGACACTTGAGGACACCATTAGTGCTGAACATGGTGGTGCTGGTGCTTGGGCTTGGGGATCTTAAAGGTCTTTTCCAACCCCAACCATTCCAGGATTTACACCTGGGTACAAACGGAGAAGCACTAGAGAACCCAAGGCAGGAGCAGTCTCACACTCCTTCACCCACACCTGTGGCAGGGAGCCTTTGCAGCATCCTGCCCAGCCCTCCAACCTCCAGGAAGAGATTCCCTCACCAATTCCCAGAAACCAGCCCCAGCAGGAATCTGGTCTGCCCAGGTCTCGGCACAAGAGCACAGGCACAGCAATGCTACAGAAGGCACAACACGAGGAGCATTTCTTTCCATGGCAGAGCCAGTCCAGTAGTTCCAGCTCATCTGCTCCCACCTCCACCATTTGATCCCATGCTCCAGAGCCCCCCTTTCCTGCCGTGACACCACTCCTTGTGCAGCTGCACAGTGACTAGACCAGGAAGCAGAACAATGCGAGAAAATCCGATCAGAAGTACAATATCCCCATTCTAGATCAGTTTCCCAATCCCATTCATCTCCCTACCACAAATAACAATTGTGCTGGCACGACTCAGAGCACAGTCCATGGGTGAGAACAGACGGTGAGGAAAAGGGGCTGTTCAGACAGCTCTGCCACAGGAATATTCAAATTACACCCTGGAAAGCTGTGAATTCAAAGTCCTCCCCCTACCCCCAGCACCGCACAATCATCTTGCAGCAACACATTCCAGAGTTTTGTTTTGAAAGCCAATAAAGGAGGAAGATTCCAAGGAGGAAAGGACATTTACAAGGCTGACGCACAAGTTAAGGAACTTCGGTTGAATCCATTTGGGTTAAGTCGGAATGTCCCGGGGGCAGCTGGAAGAGCTGCAAGAGGTGGATGCAGGGATCCATCCTTCCCAGAGCACTCAGCCTAGTGCATCCACCATGGAACCTTCTACCAGTTACAAAAAGAAGATAAAAATTGCTACAAAAAGAAGCCAAGTCTGATTTCTATTCCTAAAACCTGCTAGTACCCATTCCAAAGTTCAAAACTATTTTTATAAAGCATCTTTTCCATCCCTCTTCGATAATTTAGTCATTGTCTTATTAGAGTTATCCCTGGGATCACCTGAAGAAAAAAGTTCTGGTAGGGAAAAAGAAAAATCAGCAAACCCCACGTTTTGCATCACAATTCCCAGCAAATACAACTGGATTACAGTCAGTTCACATTTAAGCATGAAGAACGTTTGAGTTTTGATTATATAACGTTTTTAGGGCAAAAGAGCTATTTATCAGACTACTAACATTCTTCTTGTTGCTACCAAATTCCAGGAAGCCTCTCAGTTTTACAGTCACTCCATTGCGGAAAGCAAAATCCAGGAGGTGAATAAAAACTTCAAACTGCACTTGCTGCAGTGCAAAAATGCCATTTTATTAGTACGCACACATTATTGGGTAATTCAAAAAGAATGTATTAGCTAAATTAATCCCATGTTTAATCAGATTTGGTACCTGACATCTGATGAACTGCTTTAATTACAGGTTTTCACCTTCGCCTACTGCCAACGAAGAGCCAACTTTGCTCTATTTGAATGCTGCAGATGATATTCAACCACAGGACAACCAGCCTCGAGGTTTTAGGTTTTATGCTCCAGTGATTTTTCTACTACATTACTAATCTGTATGCACATTTGGGTTGGTTTATTCCGAAAAGGACAGTGTGTTATGTAAAGACGAGAAAGAAACATACTACAGCCTAAATATTTTCAGCATGAAGTGATGCTTTTTTTTTATATCTCTATTAACTTCTTAGCAGGAGATGCCATCCTTCTGCAATGGTTACAAAGCATTTCTTAATTGATTATACATTATTTAATATTGACTATACATTAAAAGACTGGTTTTAGTCCTTCACACAAGTCAGCTCCTCAGGGTCTGTGGGATGAACTCCAGCAACAGGCCTCAGAATCCACACTTCCCATTTCTTTCATTTTTAACAGCTACAACCAATATATAAAACATTTAGAGATCCTGTTGCAGAGGCCTGCAAGTTAAGTATAGTTTCACTATCATTTTAAGCCAATATAAGCTGCTGAAAGCACTAGTCCCACCTTTCCCCAAGGCCAGTTTCTACACGTCCCTTGAGTCAGCATGAGCCTCTCATAAAGACCCACAGCAAACACAGGATACTCACCCCATCAAATATCATTTCTCCTCCCCCTTTCCTTTGGGAAGGAATAAGGGAGAGGCTGAGTTCATTTCAACATGATCAGCTCCCCAGTCCAGCTCACTGTGGCCACGTCAGAGCTGGCGTGAGCGGAGCCACAAGGAAAAGAGGAGCACACGACTGCCTGAACTGCGCACGTGGGAATCATTCTGGCTGGAGCTGCTCGTGGAAACACACCTACAGGGGCAAAAACTGGAACAGAAAGTATTTAGATACTCCAAGAAAATACTCCCTGTCCCAAGATACGCATAAATGAAAAGAAATGGCGCGAATGAGTTATCAGAGCAGAGTTTACCTTATCGACTCACGCTGTGGGCTGAGTTTATATTACCCACTCACACTCACCTGAGGTGTGGGGGCTTTCAGAGTTTTGTTTAACTTTTTGTTTACAAGAACATGAAAACAAAACTCTTAACTGAAATGGTGGTGCAAGCCAAAACTTTAACACATGGTGTGGGGACAGTCTGATGACGTAACTCGGCCTGTCCAGAGAAGGGGAGAAAATACAGCAGAAAAAAAAAAAAAAATCACACTACAAAAAACTTTAGTCCCTGGGTTTCCAAATGTAACTTCGCTTTTTTTAACCAGTGCATGCAGACTCTGCCTCTTTAACTCCAACAAACCAAATTTTGTATGCCAGAAACCCCGGTACCTCCCCAGACCACCCCAACCTCGGCTTCTCTCAGAACCTCTGTGCTCCCAGTGCCCATCAGCGATGCCTCCAAGGCCGGGATCGCCAGCCACGAGCACCCGACGCACACAGGAATGCGATTCAGAGGAGAAGGGACTGGCTGCAGTTCAACCTGGGGCTGGATTCCACCCGCGGGGTGGCTGCGCTGCTAAAAGCAGAGCAGTTATAAGAAACTACTCGCTCTAACACACCCTCATCATAAATGCATATTTGTGGTTCTCTCACTGTGTTCAGACCTTTCCCTTTATCTCATCAGTTGTACTTGTACCCTGAGCCAGAGCACTTGTCCACGGGATAAACTTATCTGTATCTATCTAGGAAAAAAAAAACATACACTGGAGCGTGTTCTGATGAATCAACTAACACCTTTTCCTAAATCCAGCTAAAATCATACTCACAATCACTCCGCTATTCATTCTCAAGAAGTATATTCATTGGTTCTCAAGTTTAGATTGCATTTCAGCTTATCACCTCCTTGATCTTTTATTATGACAAAATGTGAAATGCAAAACTTGCTTTAACCTCTTTATAACCCTTCTCTGCTTTATACACGCTCTGTCACAGCATCTTGCTTGGATCAAGCAGCTCGTTGTGACCACAACATCCTTCCCTCCTCCAGCTCTGAACCCACATCTATGCACCGGAAGAAAAATACACTCTTCATTAATCAGTCTGAGACTCTTTTCCAACCTGAAACACTCAACCATTCCATTAAATACAAAAAAATAAAAGAGAAATCACAGTAACATTGGGCAATTCGAAAGTTGTGCTCAATTAACAAGTCCTTGAAGCAATTTTGTGACTTACACTGAACGTTTTCATTTTCGATGTGTTACAAACTAACACTGCACACTTCCCAAATTTCCAGTAGGATAAATCATAACTCTGATGGGGTTTATCACCTGTATTTATAATTGAACTACCCTGTTTCAAAATACTCTTCCTATTGCCGACACTAGGACTGAAACCAACTGGCACACATTGTGCTGGGTAACCAGAGAGCCTTGAGCCTCTCTAGTAACATCCTAAAAAACACCTACAAGCTACCGGTGATAACTTTATAGAGAGAGACAATTACTCTGAACAGTTTGAGAGCTTCCAAGATGTACTTTGATTCATTAAAGTCTTTCTATTTCTTTTACCTTCATCTCTTACCAACATACAATTAGAAGTTAATGACCATATTATAGTCCTAAAAAAGTTAAATCTTTCCTTTCCATTTCTTTCATCATACAGCCCCAAAATCGCTCCCCCCACCAGCTGTACTGTGGGCAGATATGTTCAACAAACTACTAATAAACTATTAACAGGTACTCCTAGTACTACAAACTAATAGTAGTGGCTTTCAAGTCTTTTATACCTGAGAAAATGAGTTAAAAACTCCGTAGTACGTAACACCTGTCCTGAAGGACTTACCCATGTTCATGTGCACTTGTCACAGCTCAAATTCGGTATTATGAAAACAGAAGTTAATTTAATTTACTTTTAAACCCACTTCGTCCCCTCCGGGTCCGACTCCCCACAGACGATGCTGCTTTACCCCGGTGCACGGGGATAACGCCCGGAGATGCTCCGAGCTCCCGGCACCGGGACCCCTGACCCTCCGCTTCCCGGGCTCTGCGCTCGTTTTTACCCCAAACCAGGGCATCCCACCCTAAAAATCCGAGCCCTCTTGTTCCATTGAACCGCGTTCCCGGGAGACTTTAATGAGCAGCTTTGGGGGCCCCCACCCGCCCGCGCTCCCCGTTAGTTCCCGCTCCAGGCCGGAGCGTGTCCGTCACCCCGGCCCGGACAGAGCCGGGGCCAGGGGGGCCGGGAGGGACCCCGGGAGGGACCCTGGGCGGGCCGCAGCCCCCCGCCGCCGGCCCCGCCGCCGGAACCTGTCGGGACACA
>VYXC01011246.1:506236-521764 GCA_013397175.1 Platysteira castanea | reverse complement strand
TTCGCTATGGACCCTCACGGGAGAGCCCTGCACTGTGGGGAGCCGGGGGGAGGGCAGCCCCTCAGGGGAGCTCCTGGCGATCAGGGGAACCGGGAGGGCCCCTCAAGGGCAGCCCCAGGATGGACTCTGAGGGGAGCCCCCCGGGGTGACGGGGCCGGGATGGTCCCTCATGGGAGCCCCCGGGATGATTCATCCCGGGAGACCCCCAGGATCAGGGGAGCTCTTCAGGAGAGCACCCCGGCGTGAGGGCAGCGGGGATAGACCCTTGCGGGAGCCCCCGGCATGGTCTGTGCGGGAGCCCCCGGGGTGAGGGCGGCAGCCCCGGTTGCCCGCAGCTCCTGCGGCCGGGGTGTACCTCGAGGGGCTGTGTCCGACCCTCTTCGCCCGGTGCTGGAGGTTGTGAGGGCACCCCGCGGGTCAGGGCCGGCTGTGGTGCCACCACAGCTCCATCCACCTTCAGGGCTCTGCCATGGAAACCCACAAGGCAGAGCTGGCAAACCCACTGGTGGATATTGTCCCAAAAAAAACAGCTATTTCCAAATAATATGAAAATGCAAAAGCAGTGTCAACAGTGCGTTATCATTGACACGGGTGGCAGCTGCCTTAAGAAACAAATGCCCCACATGTGCGGAATCGGCAGAACACAAGCACGGAGTTCTTGAGAGGGAGTTTGGGAGTCCCTTTCCTTGATAGGTGTAAGAAGGGGAGGAGGTGTGCAAAGGTGTCCAGCACAGATGTACAGTTACTTTTCCAAAGTGTCCAAAATCTGCTTAGGAAGTGGGGAAAGGATGGGAAAGCAAGAGGGGTTGTGTGTGAGTGGATGGAGGTGCCAGGCGAGTGCTTAAGCTGTGAAAAATGGAGGCGGAAGGAGCTGTGAACAGCTGCCGCGTGCCTGCGGCGCCGCGCAGGGTCCGGTTTCCCTGGGACACCAAAAGGTTGGCTCCTGTCCCTCCTGCTGCCAGCTCCTTGCCAGTCCGCTCTCAGATCCCTGCAAAACCTCCCTCTGAAAGCACTCAGTAGCTTCCATGCACTCTCCACAGCCCAGCAGCCAGTGAATGACCCTTGAGCCCCATGCCCCAGCGGTCAGTCGGTCACTGTGGGATGGTCACACTGGTGCCTACATCAGGCACTCGACCACAGTCCCGTGCTTGTGACACCACTGAGTTGGTCCTTGGAGCACCAGCACTCTGTTCTGCCACATTCCCTGCCCGCAGGGTGCCAGGCAGTGCTCGTGGCGTCAGGGTGGGACATGCATGGTGTCCATGGCTTCACAGCCCTGGCAGAGCAGTGGCAGCTGCACCGTGCGTGGTTGGTGGCATTTGAAGTCGGTTTCTCTTTCATCCTAGACAAGCTGCTTTAATTCCTGGAGCTGTCCTGGCTTTTTGTCTCCTCCGCCTGACTTCATTTATGGTGTGGCAGGAGGGCACAGGACTCCAGTAGAACTATGGATTTCATAGTTTCATTTCATCAGCCATCACACCTGGTGACCAGCCCCTGCCCAGAGTGTGCCATGGAGGTCTCCAAGACCCTTCCTTGGGCAGTGACAGCCAGGATGCAGCTGTCCTGGTCCCCAGGAACACTCATCATGGCACACCGCAGTTCTGCTGCTGTTTCCAGGTGCTCAGCACTGCTCACCCATACATTGTTCAAGTCAGGCACAAGTATCCTCCTTAGTTAAATCTTCCAGAAGGGTTTGCTGTGATCACTGAGTCCCTCAGAAAAATGTCCACGGATGGGGCAGCCGCTGCTTCACTGGGCACCCTGTGCCAGGGCCTCACCACCCTCACAGGAAAGAATTCCTTCCCACTATCCCATCTATCCCTGCCCTCTAGCAGTGGGAAGCCATTCCTCCTTGTCCTGGCATTCCAAAGTCCCTCTCCAGCCTTCTTGGAGCAGTCATACTCGGGAGAGCTGAAGGGAAAGGTTCCCCTTTGGCAATCTCAAACCTGACAACTTCAGAAGGAAAGGGGGATTCACCTGGGCCAGGCAGGGACTGCCCTGCCCTGCAAGAGAGGGAAGAATGTCTGTCCATGAGAGGAGAGAGAGCTACTGCTATGCTGGCGCTACAAAACTGAATTGTTTGGGAAGCATCCAGGGAAAACAATGTAAGACTGTGCTATACTCACCTCCTGTCTGAGTGATGAGGGAGACAGAGGCTCTTGGAGAAGGTGCCATCACCAGATGGGCTGTGGTGGGGAAGGAAAACAGATCTTAGTCCTAAAAGGGAAGTGGTGAGAGACAGAGTGCTCAGGGATGGAGCAATTCAGGATAGAGAAGGTGCCTTTGAGAGGCCCAGGAATTCATGGCTGGGCGGTGAAAGGACAGCACCGAAAGCCTGGACGCTGCTGGCCCAGCAGTAGCAGCTCCACGACAGCTGCTGGAGCGTGTTTGGCTGTGAAGAGCTTTGCAGAGTCCTGGGAAGGGCAGAGCTGGGAGAGCACAAATAACAACATAGAATGTTCTTAAAGCAAAGAAAAAAGGAGTCCTAGTCCTCTGTGGAACAAGGCAGGAGCAGCCTGGCTGTGCAATCCCGCCTGTGCTCACCCAGCCTGGGGGAACTTCCAAAGTACTGCCCTGCTAACAAAGGAGAGAGGCTCTGGTACTCGTAGCATTCCAAGACAGGGAGGCTATGGGCAAAGCCCAAATTTGGAGAAAGAATTAATAATCCGGTTTTTTGGGAGGACCTGGACAATTAGAATTTTAAAGGACTAAGTAAATGATTATTCCATGGTGCAGCACAGAGCAGCAGGACTTGGGGGAATAACCACACCGAGGCAGGTCAACAAAGCAGATGTACAAGGTTTCCTGGGATTCAGTCGGAGCCATAAAACTCCTCTTGTGGGCCCCAGAATGTGGAAAAGCCGTGGGAGCAGGCTGCAGTGGTTCTGTGTCATTGAGGTATTTTCTCTGTTACAAGTTCCTCTTCCTGCAGAAGCAGCCGGAGAGCAGCAGGTGTGAGGGGGAAGGAGCCTAAACTGGGATCGTGGGGACAAATTAGCAGGTGCCTGCAGAATATCACTAACCCCGTCTGCGATTCCGGAGCCGACGTAGGTGTTTTATTTTCTAGCGGTGTTAGAAAGACTGTCAGAAAATAATTAGGCTCTGTCAACAGTTCCCCTATTCCCAGATTACTTACGACTTCCTGACTCATTAGAGTTGCCGAGGTTGGCAGGAAACCTGTTTTATAGTAATTTCTGTTAGTGGTGTCCCTGGAGAAGAGACAACACGGTGCGGGTGACACCAGCATGTGACACCAGCGTGTGACATTGGCGTTGACTTCACCCTCGTGATGGAGGCACCGGGGCCGTCGGGGGCCTGCAGGGTAGTTACTGCTGGCAGGAGACACCGTCCCCCCTCTGTCCCCATCCTGGTGACAGGGAACGGGACATTCGGCTGCGGGGCTGACACTGGGCAAGGTCCAGCTTTAAGTGCACGGGATTTGCTGGTGTCCTGAAAATTTGCCTGGTTCATGAGGATTTTAAAAACAGAGGGGACACGTAAATCCCATTAAAGGGGTCTTTCCATTTAATTCTGGAATAAAGCCACCATAGCCTCCCTGTCCCAGAGTGGGAGCTGTGATGTGCAAACACAAGTTGGCTGTGTCAGGACTCTTCTGGGGCCCACTGGCCCCTGAATTTTACCATCTCTGTCTCAGACACCCTGCAAATCCTCCTCGGTGCTCAGAGGAGCAGGACCATGCACAGTACTGACCCCGCAGCACTTGGAAGCAGATTTAAAAATAGGTCTGAAATCCTCTGTTTATTTCTCTGATTTTTGGATCCAATTCCTCTAGATCAAAGATAAATAAAGTTTACAGTGGGACAGTGCTTGCCAAGAACACAAAGCCCAACCTTCCTCCCCAAAACTTGCACTTCCCACTCAGTTCATGCCCTTTTTCCCTACATTATCTCAGCTGAAATCCAGGACCAAAGCAGATGTTCCCACTGACTTTCCATGTCCTTTTCCCAAGTCAGCACTTGTTGGCCTTCTGCTCGCTCCTGTGATGCTCCGACCAGGTACTGCTTCCCTGAGGCTGCTGATGGTACCGTGAGATCCATAATTAGGCAAATTTTAAGAGCCTGATTCTGCCGACAGCCATGGGAGTGGGCTGTTACATGCTTTTATAAGCAGACATGCAAATAAGAGACAAATTCTATCGTCTCCACGTCATCTTTCCATTGAAAACAACCCTCCTACACACTCTTCTCATGGAAGTGTGAGCGTAGGGGTCCTGGGACCACAGGGCAGTGGTGCCACCATCACACACCATGTGGCTTCTTCCAGGGAAAACCCATGCCCATGGCTGCTCTGCCACTTGCTCATGGCACTTCCTAAGAGGTGATCTGGGTTATCAGGATGATGTAGGGAGCCCGGAGAGCTGCCCTGCTGCAGTGGTTACAACTCCCATTGTAATTACAGCATGGAATATTGTATGGAATTAGGAGCTGCTTGGGCAGTGCTCAGCCCCAAACTGCTGCTTCCCCTGCAGGGACCATCACGTCGCTTGGCCACACGTGCTGCTGATCATCCTTGGCACAGGCTCAGCACCAACTTCTACCAAGGAAAGAATTTTCCTCTACCAACAGGAAAGCCAATCCCTTGTCTGCGGTAGCTCACCAATGCTGGATATTTGAGCCCTGTAACACAGGGGTTACACACCCCAGGGTTACAGGGATGGAGTAACTAAACATCCCACGCCTGCTGGAAGACAGGATCCTGCACCTGTTTGTTGTACACCTTTATTGAACACAGCAAACACACAGCCTGGCACCTCCCGCCAGGCAGACAATCTCCAGGTACAAGAAATGGCATTTTGTGGGTGCTCGCATCACGGAACATGCACCAACTGCCCCCAGGAACACCCTCAGACCTCCCACCCCTCCTCCACAAACCATCAGCCCAATTAACAGTTACATTCTGTGTCATCAAGGAACTTGGGGTGGTGGAGAGGCAGAAAAGGCCGGCACTGCACTCCCGGGCAGCCCTACCACGCTCACATTAACCACAGGAGCTGCTTCCGTGCTTGTGTTTCCAGCTCCTCACTCAACTCCTCCTCCGCAGCACCTGAAGGAAGCGGAGCATGGCCCAGATTGAATTCCACCCACAGAGGTTTCTGTGGGGTGAAAGCTGAGACAGCGCCGGCATTGTGCGGGGACCTGGCAGCAAACACGGGCTGTGCAGGTTCAGCATGAGGACAGAGCTTGGCAATTGCCTGTTTTAATCCTTAAACAAAATGAGTAAAGCTTTGTTAATGCCTCCCTTGTCGCCTGAGCGGTTTCACACCTGTAGGACCCATCCTTGGGGCAGCCAGAACAGAATGAGAAGTGGCAGCTTCACCACCGCACTGGAGGGCACCCAGAAGCACCGGGCTCACTCCAACCCGCCTCCATGCCTGACATTCTGCCCCTTGTCATTAATGGAAAAGTGAGAATTCTTCAATGTGGCTTCTGCAAATGCATCTCAAGCACCTTGAGGACTTTGAGGAGCTGGTACATGTGCAGACAGAGGCTACTTGGGGTTCCACAAGGCACTGGACAAGAATCTTACCAGCTCCTAGAAGCCCTGGAACAAGACTGAGAATTTCCCCTGGGCAATTAATCCATTAAGAGGAAAGAAAGGTTCCGTAACATATGGGAATCAACAGGCAACTTCCCCAATAGCAGAGGGTCAAGAGCTGATGGCAAGGGTCAATGATAGCAAGAAGTTATTTAGAGCAACCAAAATGCAACTGAATGTAGAGAGTACCAGGAAAATGGTATTTTAAAAAAGTCAAAATCCAGGTAAAAGTGGTGCCAATGGAGAAAACAGGTGTGTTTCCAGCATCACACCTGCCCTGTTCCTCAGGTCAGCCCGGTGCTCCTGGATCCAAACCAGCTGACCTTTGTGGAGTCTTGAACTGCCCTGAACAACCCCGACTCTGCAGGATGATACTTTGGCCAACATGTGCCTTCCAGCTTCAAAACCTTTCCCTGATATGGAATCCACTCTCAACTTCCCCAAACTGAGTTCATGGTTCACAATTTTGTGTTAAATGTGAAGGCAGCCCCAGCAGTGCTCTTACTCCAGGTTCCCTGGCCTTCACTTTTAAAAAGGAGAGTGTAGTTCCACATCCAAGAATTTCTTCTACACAGCCTTCTGGGGGACACGGTAGTTTTGTGAAAGAGAGAAGAAACCCCACAATCCATGGAAGGTTTTCACAGCAGGACCCCGGGGTATCACTGCCCTTTTTGCTGCGATCCCAGGGGATGATCAGCTGTGCTGCAGGTTTGGATTGGGAGCCAGTGTCGCTGGCACAGCCCCGCAAAAGGGCAGTGGGCACCAGGACACCACTTGCCTGTATTTAGCAGATGCTGAAGCCCCAGGTCAGTGTGCTGGAAGAGCTGGAAAGGTTCCTGCCTCAGCACAGGAAGCAAACTGTGCACTGTCTGTGCTTCAAGGCCGACTGCACAACACACAAAAACGAGGAGGGTATTTCCCTCTTGCCCCTATTCCCAGACAAAACCAGCATTATCCACAAATCCCAAACACATTTCTTTTCCCTTTTCATTTTGGTAGAAGAGACCAGATTTAATTGTTTCCCCCATCTGGTGCACATTCACAGTACATAAGAATGAGTTTTGTTTCCAATCCATATGTCGGATCATGACCTCAGGAGAAAGAAGAATCTGCATTTCCAGAAGCCACATGCCAGTTCCCACGGGCTCTGCCACGCACAGCACGGAAACACCCAAACCAACCAGGATTCAATATAAGTTGTTCACAGGATATACATTTCAAAGGGACAAGTACAAATATTACAAAATGAACAGAATCACTTTTAAAATCCATGTATTTGTTTAACCGTTAAAAACAGGTACAGAAAGAGGTGGCCAAGCTAACAGTTCCCTGCTGCTCCACTTAGTGTTGCCTGCACGCTCTGGGAATGTTCCTGTGGAACCAAAGCTCCGGATGTCTTTTCTGGCAAGGGCTGGAGACAACTGGCAGATGATTCCCGACTGGGTGAAGGGCTGAGACAGAGCCACAGGCCCAGGGCAGCTCTTTCATGGTGTCTGGCTTAATGCAAAGGCATTGAGAGAAAAAGGTTGTCTAGGGGTTATGTCAGAGAGCAAGAGAGAGTGAGAGAGAGAGCATGAGGGACACCACACCAATGCCAGGGAATACTGGAAGTTCCTCTTTCCCTGCCACTGCAGAGGGAAGTACGACAGGTCTGTGGGTCCCAGAGTTAGGACAGAGTTTGGAATTAGCTTGGTCCCATGGATATCAACATCACTTGACAGACTCAGAGCTAAAAGCAAGGCAGGAAGGTTAAGGGCAGCAGAACTCCACGTGTTGTACACATACACTCTCTCTCCCTCTTCTCTGGCTGTCTGAGGCCCCAGCAAGGCCAGCTCAGGAGCTTTTCCCATCCACCATGTAATAGCGATACATTAAACCTAAGACCAGTGCTCCGAAGATGGGGATCAGCCATGTCGACCAGAAACTACGGGGAGAGAAAAAGAAACAACAAACTAAAATGTACACACCACAGAAACCAGAAGAAAGCATCTAATTGTTAATGCATTCCCAATGTTCATCCCTTGTTACACATCTAGGGAGCACCTGGGAGCTGTACCCACAGGGTGACCCCCCAGCCACGGCCACAGGCCGGGCAGGCCCCACTGTCCCCATGCACAGGCTCTGCCCGCCCCCAAAAGAGGCCCAAGTGTGGCCTCGTGCCTTATAAAATAGCAGCTGGATGGCTGAAGTTTCCAGCTTGGCACATCCAGAGACCAGTGCGGGGGGTTTGTTTTTGGTTTGGTTTTATTTTCCTTAAATAAGTCAGGCTGTAATTTGTATTGTACAAACAACACAGTTGACTCAAGGATGGCAGCAGCTACAGCTGTGCCCCAGTAACTCTGCCTTGCTCAGACTCCAGAGGCCACAGGCTCACTCTCAGCAGCCTACTGAGCAAAAAACCTTCTGCATCAGCTGCAGGAGACCAGGGCCCTGTGCTGGTTTTAAGGATTTTCACCTAGATGGGCTGATCATGGTAAAATCCTCCAAAACCCCACCCATCACTGTGTCATGCCACCCCTCAGCCCACAGCGACCACCCAAGTAACCCCTGTGGTTACAGGGATGCAGCCACCACTGTGCAACACCAGCACACGGGGCAGAGAATTCCCAACACTGGGATGCTGGTTCTGCCCAGCACACAGCAGACCTGGGCTCACATCCAGCAGGGGAGGTGGACACTCTGGCACTCGCTTTGGAGTATCTGCCTGCCAGAAGGACATTGCAGTACATCCCTGGGGATTTTCCTGCCCTTTGGAGTTAATATGCAGCTCTACAAACAGAGTCCCAACCCCTCCATTTCTCACTCTTATCTTCAGGAAATACTATACCTTGATTGGCCTGAGGATGTCATACTTGGATTCTGGAGGAGGAAAGAGGGAGTTAGCAGGGGAACAAAGAAACATTAAATGTGTGCTTATAAGACAAGCCTGAACGTGTGATTACAAATACGGAGGAAAAATAACCTTCCTCTCCCAAACACTCGCTGTCGCCAGTGTGGATGTTTTTGGGGATGTTTGCTGTCATCTTCTCCTCTGTGTTTCTCTCCATCAATCCAGTCTCTCCCACCCAGTCACCAACTTCAGGCTAGAACTTGCACCCCTCTCAAAATAAGGCCTTGCTTATTACATCGCAGTTTTGGGGTGGTTTTGTGCTTCCCCCTTATTTATTTGTATGTTACTGATGTATGTTGTATGTTACAGTTCCCTTCTGGATTCCTTCTAACTCTGCAAGTGGTCCTGCTCAGAGGAACATCTCCTGGAAGCCTTGTTGAAGGCAGAGCTGTGCCCTGTCCAGGCCTCCCAGCCCAGCTAGCTGTGAGGCACATGTTTACCTCCCAGCTGGGATTCTATTTATTGCCTTTTCCCTCTCCCCATCCCTTCCAAAGGCATTTTTGCAACACTCTGCCCTGTTCTAGCCCAGGAGTACCTGAGTGTTAAGCAACACCACTGATCCCTGAGGCAGTTAACAGAGAATTCCTGTTTGCCAGCCGGCCCCCGGCCGTGCTGTCTCCTGGCTCGAAGGGAACAACAAGGAAACCAGTTCCATGGTCAGGACACAGCCAGAAATGCAAAAAATGGTCTGTGGCTCAAGGTGTGGAAAAAACATCGCTGCTGCCAGCGGAGAAAGGGCACAAAAACTCACTTCCAATTTCACACTGAGGTGCCCACTGAGCTTCAGAACAAAAACAAAGGTAGAATTTGCTTGGGAAATTTATTCATGTGTAGTTTGCGTAAACATAAAGCCACAAGCTCCACAGGGAAAAAAGAGGGGGTAAAAAACCTCCAAAAGACATGTGACATTAAATAAAAGCAGAAAACTGAAACGCTGAGAGCTTACCTTAGAACATTCCTTATTACGATCATTCTGTCAGGGGGAAAAAGAAGAAGAAAAGAGGTAAGTGCTGACTTCAAAGGAAGGCTGCAGCCTTTATGAGGGAATTGTTCTGCACACAGGTAATTGCCTGGGCTCAATTTTCAAAGGAGTCCTTCCTTTGGCACCCAAAGGCAGGCAGGAAGGTGGTGTTTGTGCCCCTGGGAACTCGCACCCTCCTGAGCTCAGGATTACAAGGCAAAGGTGGATTATGCTGCCACTGGCTACAGAGGGAACCCATGAATTCAGCTTAAGTGCCCCAATTTAAATGAAGTGAGAAATCTGCTCTGAATGGTGGAAGGAGAAGACCAATTTAGTTCAATTTCTCTAACAGAAACCCTGGACAAGAAAGGGACCGCCTAAACCCCTCAACTACCAACTTATTTCACAAGACATGCCTTGGTGTCTGTGTTTGGGGGTTACACAAGGGACTCACCGGGTGGACCTCTCCAATGTAATACTGCTTCAGCATTTCCCTGGCATCTGTGGAATGCCCCACATCTTCGAAGCTCTCGGTGGCATCTCTGCCAGCTTGCTCGAGCAACACCTCTTCTCCACCTGGGTGCTGGAAAAGAAGAGTCCAGGTGAGCCAGGGGCTGGATGGAGAAAGGCACTGTGGATGTCAGCAGCCTTCCTCCCAAACCTGCACCACTGGACGCCTCAACCAACACCATCAATAAAATCTGCCAAAGGTTCAATTGTCCAACATCTCCTCGAGAATTCACAGACACCAGTGGAGGAAAGGATATTCTACTTCTTCAGGTACTACTAAAATGATGGTGTTTGGCTGACTCTGCACACAGATGTGCAATACTGAACTTGATCCTGTGTGCAACCACCAGTGACACGGGGGGAGGAAATCATGAAGTATCACAAAAATTATACCGTTTAATATCATACACTGATTTCAGAGATCCAGAGCTACAACGGCCAGATCCCCAGGGAGCTCCACAGTGGCACTGCCACTGCTGTGGGTGGCAGCTGGTCACGGCTGACTCTCAGATGGGATGAACTGACACAGACCCTGGGTGTGGTTCTGTTGTCTGTGGTGGGCTGGACTCTGTCCACTGTCAATGCCAGATGCCACAATTCCAGGAACAGCCCAGCAACGGAAAGCACTCACCACAGACCTAGCAAAGGACAATCCCTTTACAGCCTGAGTGTGAACTACCAGCCAATCCAGTTACACCAATAAAGTGGTCATGTGTCCTAGGGCACGCACAGGGACTAACCCAGTTTTCCAGGGCTTTAGGCAACCAGCTCCAAATTGGAGAAGATATGTTGGGCTACGTTTCAGATCAAAGGACCAACAGACCTGCTTGTCCCTGTCATATCCTTCTCCTTCCCAGAGACACAGATCAGTTGCCACCCCCCCTCTTCCTTCAGTTTGTCTGCTTTTGCTGCCAAAAGTCTGAATATTCCCACCAGGCCATCCCACCTTGTACCAAACGCAGGGTGGACACAAACCAACCCCGGTGTTTGCTCCGGTGGGTTGCTGCAGCCAATCCTGCAATCCTCGTATCACAGCTCTTTATTTGGAATAAATCCCTTCACTGTCCAGGTATGTCACTCAACCAACACCTAGCTTTCCCAGGAGCCAAAAAGGGCAAAGTGGAGGGACACAGTTTGTTAGCAGGCAGTTATCAGGTGGCCTGAGCTGGGGCACCAGGTGAGGCTCCGTGGTTCATTCCCTGTGCCCAGCTGCAGCTCCTGCTGCCCCTTCTCCCACACCAGCTGATCCCAGAGGAGTGAGATCAGGGACTGCTGGATGTTGTCTGTTCACATTGCTCAGAACAACTGTCCAATTTCCAGCTAAGATCCACCGAAGCTGCCCATTTACCTAAGCTTTCTAGAAGAACTCCTTAGGGTTGCCTCACCAGAAATTTCGTATTTCAGACAGGGAAATATCTGAATTTTAAGCAGACAACCTTCCTTTCCTAATCATTCACCCTAAAAGGGCAGACAAAACCCTGCAGCAAGAGGGAACATGCAGTGGACTTTTCAGTGACATCCAGTCTCTCCACAGACAAGGGACAAGAGGAGGAATAAAATTCAAGAGAGAAGGAGAACAGTAAAGTTTGCTCCTCTTTACATCTCTGGCTCTGAAGCCTTTCTATGCACTTGCTAAATCCACAATTATTTATTTATGCACATCTGTCTTTCGCTGCAATCCCCAAGCCTAAAAGAAAAAGACCTGCAAAATATTTTGGCATCTCCTATTTCTGAAGGGCTCTGTTGTCCAGACAGCACTGCTGCAGCCAGACAATTCCTACCTTGTCCTACGCCAGCAAACGTAAACCCAGACTATTTGTACAGGAAGTCATGGGCTCTGCCACAAAACTTCCCAAAGCTGCAGCAGGAAAACATGGAAACAGTGTTGCAAACTATGGGGAGGGGAGAAAGTACTTCTGGGGGAAACAAAGGCTGGAAAATGTCAATTTCTGACAAGAAACAAAAGCAAACCAGAAGGAGAGAGGTGACAATAAAATTGGGTCCTCTGTGTCACTGGACCTTCAGCAGACACAGTGAATAACAGTGACTTGGAACTTGGGGCACCAGCAAAGGCCTCCAAGAGCACATCCCAAACTTCCACAAGGAGAGAGCCTGGAGTCCCCTCCCCACAAACTCCAAGGACCTGTCTGCAATTTTCTGGCTGGGAACTGCTGGTACAGACCTACTGGAGACACAAATGAGCTCAGCAGCAACACTAAGCTCCACGACTAATTAGATCACTGGGTCAGGTAAGATCATCAGGTTGAGGAGGGATGAAACTTTCATTCCTAGTGCCCAGAGTTAAAGAAATAAACCAGGAGAGGGAAGAGTATTGCCATGTAATAATAATGTGCCAGCACCATACAAGCCAGAACCAAGGACGAGCAGCCACCTGGACAAATGATCCCCACATCCTGCACAGCTGGCTGTAAGGCACGGAACAGGTTTTCCAAAAACACCTCTGCAAAGCTGAAGCAAGTCAGCGTGAGGAAACCCAGATGCCTGGTGCTCCTCCTTCCCTTGAAGAACACTATACCTGAAACCAACTGACCGATTTGCGTCAGTGGTGTCACAACCCAGCCTCCTTCCACTTGGAAACTGGAAATGGATTCCTGCTCACATTTATCACGGGGATCAGGAACGGCAGCATGTGCTGAGACACGGAGCTGTGGGGGCTGCTGTGAACTGTGGGCTCAGATAACAGACACAAGAGCTTCCTGGAGAAACATGGATCTCCAGACTCTCCCAGTCATATGTGAAAATGGAGACAAACTGTATCCCTCCAGCAGAACTGTAAATAAGTCTGTTACAGATTGTGCACAAGTTAAAAGCTCAGATTTTGATGCCGGTGTGGTGCCTCCTTCCATCCTCACTCACCCCGAGCACCCAGCCCCTCCTGCTCCAGCCACAGCCTACACGTGCTTTTCTAGACCACTCCAACCAGGAGTAATAAAATCTATCCTGGTGTGGTCCAGTTACCCAGATTTGGGAGAAAATAGATCACCATAAGGCTCTCTTAGATTTTAAAATAATTCTATTTCATTTCAGGCACTCACAGGCTCCCTGAAGCACAGGAGACTGCATCTCCCAGAAACACGTGCAACACTTCAGTTGCTGTCTTTGCACATCTCCTGGATTTGGTTCATGTTCTTATAATTCAGTAAATTTTGCTATGTGATACATGCCTTGTTACTCCTATTACACAGTAAATAATGTGAATTGGAAACTTAAACTCGTCTACACTTCCAGCAGCACACGGATTTCGGGTTGGCTGACCTGCAGTGCATAATTTGCAGGAATCATGAAGCCAAATTCAACCTTTAAGCGGTGACTTCTTCAGGATTGCACAATCCCATCCATGTAATGTGCCAGCACTCTCAGCAATCTCAGCCAAATAATCTGTGAGCAAAGGCCAGGAAAGGCACCCACCAGATCCTGCTGCAGTGACCACACGGGGCCAGGGGGACACGCGACAGGACACCCCGAGTGCTGTGGCTGCACCACGCAGAGCTCTGCAGCACCACCTCCTCAGACAACTGCACCTTTCAACCGAGACAAGCACTCCTGGTTCCCATCAGCTGCACGTCGTTCCCCGGCACTCCAGAGGGCAACAGATACAAAGAGGATTTTTGCCAATAAATTAGGCCTTGATCTACAGTTCCCCTGTGCTGGTGAGGGGTGTGCAAAGCACAGTGTTGTGTCAGCCACGCTGGCACAGCTCAACAGTGCCCTTATTCTTCTCCCTTTCCCTCGTCCAAGTAGGTTTTTTTCATGTCAGAAAAACACAAATGGGAAAAAGGGCCTGGAAAGGACAGAGTGAAATATCATCTCAGGGTGAAACACCATCTCAAGGTGACACTCAGGGCACTGCTAAACCTGGCTTGCTGCAGAGACTGAAGTGTTTTCCTGGGCTCACTTATAATTCCAAAGGTGTCCCAGGGAACAGGTCCCAGACTTCATCTTACAGGGAACAGGGACAGGACAAGAGGAAATGGCCTTAGCTGTGGCAGGGGAGGCTCAGGTTGGACATCAGGAGGAATTTCTTCCTGGAAAGGATGGTCAGGCCTTGGGAGGGGCTGCCCAGGGAGATCTGGAGTCCCCACCCCTGGAGGTGCCCAAGGAAGGCCTGGACGTGGCACTCAGAGCTCTGGGCTGGGGACAAGGTGGGGATCATGCACAGGTTGGACTCCATGGTCTGGGAGGGCTTTTCCAGCCTGGACAATTCTGTGATTTGGTCATTTTCTGGACCCAAAGAAGAAAACAGATTGTGTCCAACTTTATAAATAAATACTGAGAGCTGCAGAGCAAGGCACAACCTCCAGCTGCCAGGTGATCCCTCCCTCCTGCCCGATGCACCTCCACTCTCGCCACGGCAGCTCTGTCACTGCACGCTGTGACTCCACAGCACACAGGCTTCAACCACACAGGCCTGGAGGGAAACCAGAGTTGAACTCAGACCAGCAGAACCAACAAGCTGGAACGCGTGAATTTCAGTGAAGTGTCTTCTTTGGAGCTGGTTCAGCCCAACCTTTGTACATTGCCCTGCAAACGCCACAATGTCTTTGCTGTTATTTTAAGTTGGGATAAACCCTTTTGAAATTTTCATAGAACCACAGAATCACAGAATACCCTGAGTTGGAAGGGATCTACAGGGATCAGAATATCCTGAGTTGGACGGGACCCACAGGGATCATCAAGTTCAACTCCTGGCCCTGCACAGACACCCCAACAATCCCACCCTGTCCCTGAGAGCATTGTCTAAATGCTCGTGGAGCTCTGGCAGCTGTGGGGCCGTGCCCATTCCCTGGGGAGCCTGGGCAGTGCCCCACGATCCTCTGGGAGGAGAACCTTTTCCTGATATCCAGCCTGACCCTCCCCTGACACAGCTCCAGCCATTCCCTCGGGCATTACTATTTTGTTACTGTTTATTCCCACTCTCTTTCCGGCTCTCAACGCTTAGGACACCACTCTCAACCTTCTCAAAATCAGAAGACAAACTCAGTGAGTCTTGAAGGAATTTTTGTCCCCACATCCAAGGGAACTGGAGATTTGGCAGAAGCTGCATTGTTTCCAAACCCCTGGTGCGTGGTCCCCGCTGGGCAGGCAGCAGTGGTGGCTGCTGTGTCACTGTCACCTCCTCCTCCGAGTTCTGGGGTGTCCCTGCAGATCTCACATTCAAACTACTGATATGCCCCGATCCCGTTCACCGTTCAAGATGCGGAGTGAGGTCCCGTAACTGGAGGAAATCTGCACCTCCCCGTGACCTGCCTGAACAGATTTCCTGGGATACCTGGAATTGCCTCAGAGGAGCAGCAGCACAACCCCTGCCTCCGGCTGGCCTCGGCCACCGTGACCGCCATCCCCTCCGTCCCTTGGAGGTAGAACCGCGGGCATGAGGCCCCTCAGAGACCGCACAGCCCGGGCCGGGGGCTGCCTCAGGGGCACCGGGACCCCCCCAAACCGCGGCGGGGCCTGCTCGCCCCCTCCTCTTGCACCCGACCCCGGGATCTCTGTCCCCACGGCACCCCCTGACCCTCCAGGGCCCTCCCCGCCCCCCCAGCCTCTCCCCGCTCCCCTCAGGTCCCGAGGGGCCGGGCCGGGCCGCCCCCAC
>VYXC01011246.1:491782-505547 GCA_013397175.1 Platysteira castanea | reverse complement strand
CCTCAGCCCCCGAGGGGCCGGGCCGGGCCGCCTCCACTCCAGGCCTCACCTCCTCCAGGAACCGGGTGACATCGTAGACGCGGCCGTGGATCACCAACCAGGTCTCGCGGCTCGAGTTCCGCTTCGCCACCTCCTCCAGGGTGAACACGGGCGCGGGCCCGTCCCCCGCCGCCGCCGCCGTCGCGNGCCGCCCGCCCTCCATGCTGCCCGGCGCGGCTCCGCGGAACGCGGGGCCTGACCCGCGCCAGCCGCCGTAGCGATGGCAACGCCCCGCGTGGTTTCGGCTGCGCCCCGGGGCCAATACGGAGCGAGCCAGAGGGGGGCGCTGCCGGGAGCGGCCAATGGGAGTGCGCGACGGCGAGCGTGGACCAATGGGGAGCGGCCGGCGCGAAAGGCGGGAAACGAGGCGCGAGCGTCGCCTCTGAGGCGGCACCGGGACCGGGCGGACACGAATCCACCGGGACCGGTCCCCTCAGCCCCCGCTCCTCCCTCAGCCCCGGAACCCTCAGTCTCTGCTCCCTTCAGCCCCCATTCCCCCCATACTGGCTCCGAGCCACCCTGCTACCCCCGTGCCACCGGAGAGCACAGTGCTCGCCAGCAGCCTGCCCTCAGCTTTTCACTGTTCCTTTTGGTTCTTCCTGCGTGTATATAAAATAGATGTGATCCGACAGCCCTTTAAACCGAGCTGGTGGAGGTGCAGCACATCGCCAGGTCCTGACTTTTCCCAGGTTCCAAAGCAAAGTTCACATTCAGGTCTGAGGAGAAGCGCTGGGTAATTCTCCCCCCTTCAGCAGCGTCAGGGTCAGAGGCCGTTCAGAAGCTCAGGGACCTGAGTAACTCATGAACCCGATGGTTTCCCTTTATGAAGTGGCATTTGTGGAATTTATTTCCTTGCACTTGCGGCGCAGGTACAAGGCTGGGCAGTGGGTGTTTGTTTAACAACTGCTGAGGAGGCAGAAATGCTGTGTTGTCAGTGCTAAACTGTGACCAGCACTGGCTAAAGGTTAAAGGTGTGTGCAGGGAGAGTCCAGTGGGCTCACGGCTGGACAGGTCACCAATCCCTCTGGGTCCCAAAGGGAGCTCAAGTGAAGTTCTCTACTTGGGCAAGTCCATACATTCACCTACCCAGATACTGGGATAAGGCTCAGCCTGTTCTGAAACCTCTCCACAGTCACCTAATCAATATTAAATATTAAATACTGAGGTGCTGCTTCTTTTGATTCTTTCTGTCTACCTTTTCCCAGCCATTAGGGCTGTTTCCCTGGTTCTGTGTGTAACCCAGGATCCCCTGACATGGATGTGTTTCCAGCTCCTTGTTGTGCCCAAGCAGCCCAGCTCCTGGCACCTTTCCAAACCAGTATCCTTCCTTCTCAATCCTTCCCTGCCTGGCCCAGTTCCAATGGGAAGAGTTACCTCTGCTCAGATTGGTTCAGAGTTTCTATAATCTATTCAATGGGTTTCTTAATAAGTGCCTTTGTGCTTCCTCTCTCCATCCCTCATGCCTGGAGAGTTTCTCTGTGGATTTTCAAAGGGATCTCATGACTCTACTCCACATTTCCCTTGTCCCCTGTTCCACTGCTCCCTGGTTTTGGGCAGGCAGCCACTGCCTTCCAAGGCCAGAATGGCCTTGGAAGGGACCTTAAAGCTCCCCCAGTTCCACTCCTTGCCATGGGCAAGGACACCTTCCACTATCACAGGTTGCTCCAAGGCCTGTCCAACCTGGCCGTGGACATTTCCAGGGATGGGGCAGCCACAGCTGCTCTGGGAGCTGTTGTCCTGTCTGGTGCTCCAGCACAGTGAGAGCAGAGCCTGCTGACTGACCAGGGCCCTGGTGATTTTCCTGTTCTGTTTCCTGCTGTAACTCCTCCAGAAGGATGTGACAGGCACGAGACCGCGGCAACATGCAAATCCTGTTCCATGGAATATTTTCTTTCATCTGTAATCACTTCATCAAAAGCCATAAATCAGTCAGGGGAGGCTCAAATGCACAAGCACGGCTGCAATTTGTGCCTTCCTGCCCAGTGTTTTGTTTGGCACGTGGAACTCCTAAGCTTTTCCTGAAAAATTTAGGATGACACTACAGGAGGACTCAGTAAAACTGGATAGTGAGGCCAGTGGCACTCCTGGTCCTGCTTCCTTTTCATTTACTGGAGACAATTCAGAGAGCAAACCAGTGGGTTTATTTTTGTATTTATTCTGGAATTCACTGTTCCAGGCTTGTTTTCCAATCCTGGGTGCTGTTAACACACTCTTGGCTCAGGCAGACCCTGCAGTTGTGCGGGAAGGAAGCCTGGCCCGGGGTGCCAGTGCTGTGCCCTCCCCAGCTCCAGAAGCATGTGGGGAATTGTCACCTTCTCCAGCTCCCAGCTCTGCTGGGGGGATCACTGCTTCCATGACATCTGTCATGTCACCACCCTGTCCACACCCTCCCAGGAACTGCAGAGACCTTGTGGATCTCACGGGAAGCAAATCCATCTGATAGGGTGGGAGGTGATCTCCCGAACATCCAAAGGGTTGGCACCTTCGCCGAGGGTATTGGAGGAGGAGATGGCAGCCCAGAGGGACACAGACAGGAGGCAGAAACAGGAGGCTAAGGAAGCTTTTCCCAAGTGAAACCTGGCTTGGAGAAGGCAGCTGGCCCTCGAGTGGCTTTATCCTAGTGTCTCAGAGAGGAATCTTTCTTTGCTTCCCTTGTGAGAAGACTCCAGGACTCTCTTTCCTGATCTTTGTGCAAAAATGAATGAAATTACTTAAAATACTAAAACTTGTACCAGGCTGATGGGATCTGCTGAAGTGGCTGGCACATCTAGCCGGAGCCATGTGGATCATAGGGGCAGAAGTTACCGAGCTCCCTGACAAACACGGAATTTTCTGGCCAGGAGAGCAAAGGCAGTGTCTGAAGGGCTGTAAGTGTGACTGGTCTCACGCTGTTGCTCGGCTGATCGGCCTCTCCCAGGACTGACAGAACAGTGCTGAAATTCCGGGGTCCCACCCTGGCACCTCCTCCTGCATCTGTGACAGAGAAAGAGCAAAACCACTTTGCCCATGCATATTCCACACAGAAAAGCATTTGACCCAGAGCATGGCACTCAGTCACCTCCCCTCAGCCCAGGAAGCAGCTGCTGGTATCGCTCCTCGCATCCTTCTGAGCACCCTCCATGACATTCCAAGCGTGGCCGGGCCGTGTCCCGCTCCCACCCTGCTCCCCAGGGCAGTCCCCCTGCCCCAGGTGACTCTTGTGCCTTGCACAGATTACTTTTATCTTCCTTTGTTTGCCAATAAAAATCCCTCCCAGTTTTTCTGTTTTCCGTCTGACACGCAGATTTTTCCCATGTGTGTTTCCTCCCTCTCTGGCCTGGGGCAGAGGGAAGGGAGGATCCCAGATCACTTCATGCCAGAGGAATTTTCACGTGCTTTTCCATCTCAGGTGATAGAGCCTCCAGGACAGTGTTCGGGATGTTCCCTGGGCCAAGGAGACACGTGTCCAAGCAGGACACCCCAGAGTGGCAGAGAACCACCTCATGATCCCGAGGATCTGCTTGCCAGTGCCTTTGCCTCCGGGCACCAATTCTGCTTGGGAATTAATCAGCAGGATCACTGGGAAGACAGGACTTCCAATTCATTACCCCAAGCCTGAGTGACTGTGGGACAATCTATGCCCTAAAATCCTGCCCAGGGGAGCTGGTTTGCTGTTCCAGGTGAGGAGGATTGGCAGGTGGCTGGAGCACAGAGAACAGGAGCGTGGCGGTCGTTTGGAAGACCGGAATAAAGGCAAAAACCCGTGCCTGCGCTGGCAGAGTTGCACTGCCAGGTTTGGGTGACGCGAGTTTAACACACCTGGGCCCGCTCAGGTGAGACGCTCGCTCGGGGGTCTCAGCACTTACAGGTGGGCCGTCGGTCCGGTCGGCTGGGCAGGGGGCCGATCCCGAGCCCCCGGGGACCGGACCCTTCCCGCCGCCCGTTCCCGCCGGGGCCCGGCCGTGCCCCGCCCGTCCGGCAGAGGGCGGCCAGCCCTTCCCGGCGGGGCTGGCGCGGTGCACGCCGGGAGCTGTAGGCGGGGCCCTGCTGGCTAAAGGCGCGCGCCGCGGGGGCGGGAGGCGCCCGGGCCGCGCTGCGCCGCCCTGACCGGCCGTTTGTCCCACAGCGCTGCTCGTGCGGCCGCTGGACAGGGAGCCGGAGATGGCGCAGATGCTCCGGATAATGCAGCTGCTGTCGCGGGTCGAGGAGGGCGAGAACCTCGGTAGGTGCCCAGCCCGTTCTGTGAGCTCGGGAGCCCCGGGGCTGCTTGCAGCCCCCTCCCCCCGTCCTGTGTGCGAGTCCCTGCAGCTCCCGGCGCTTTGTCCCTGCACAGAGCAGGGCTCAGGGCGGAGGCTGTCGGGCTGCGGGGGTCTCCCTGCGGGTGAGGGGTGGCTTTTCGTATCTGTCTCACTGGGGGGCCAAGAGCAGCACCCGTGGTGTTTCGGGACTGGCCTGCTGGACAAACACATCAGTCTGGTGACTCCTCCTTAGCCTCGGAGCTTCCAAAATGCTCCCCTGGGTCATTGCTGGGCACCTGGGAAGTTCTTGAATGCTGCTTCCAGAACTTCCCATGGCTGTAGCGGGGCAGGAATTGTTTTTCAGACATTTGGCAGTGCCTCAGGCTCAGTGGCTGTGGAATTTGTGGTGAACCTGTGCAGGTGGATGGCTGCCACCTGTGCAGGTGAATAACCAGCTCTCCGTAGGGAAGCGCCGTGACCCCCCCCCAAAAGTATGGATGCCAATTCTTATAGATTGCACCTTCGAAAAGGAGTCAGAGCTGACCCCACTTGAGTCGGCCATGCTTGTCCTGGACTTCATCCATGAGGAATTCTCTGTGGCGGACAAGACGATGGAGGCTGTGCAGAAAATGGTGAAAGAAGCTGTAAGAGCTTTTTCTTTCTCAGTAAATACATTGTGCAGCTTTTGCCGTGGCAAGGTCTTGTGTGGATGATGGTGGGAGCTGCCTCATGTGCAGCATTCCCTCGTTATCTGCAGACTCGTAGCTGCAGCGATGTGGGAGCTGTTCTGTGTGGGAGTTGGTACTGAGCTGTTCCCTGTGCCCTGCTTCAAACTGTCCCTGTTTTCCTCTGCAGGCTGTTATTGTCTGCATCAAAAACAAGGAGTTTGATAAAGCATCTGATATCGTCAAGAAGCACATGGGGAAGGAGCCCAGAAACCAAGTGAGTCAGTGCTGGAATGAAGTGGGGGCTGGTGTGTCCTGGGGGTGTTGGGGTGAAGAGGTTAAAATGGAGACAATCTTTCTGGAGTGCTGGCCCCTCAGTTTTGGCCCCCTGGCATGTTTGGATCATCACCTTGGAGCCCCCTCTGTCCCTCACCTTTCCCCACACACCTTCATGGGCCTTCCAGGCATCACCATTTATCCTGTGATGAGCCTCCAGCTCACCTTCAGAGCAGTTTCTGGGAGCAGCAGGAGTTCCCATTCCTGTTTCTGCAGGCAGTAGGGTGCTTGGGCACTGGAGGCAAGGAGAATTCCTGAAATAAAGTGGTTCTGCTGCTCCTTGGTTGCTCTCCTGTTCCTCTGGCCTTTTCCCTGCCTCATCTCAGTGTGAATTGGTTGTGCCTGGATAGTGCCAAAAAGGAAAGGCCCAGTCCTTGCCCACATCCTTGCTGTGGTTGTCACTGATTCCCTTGTCCCTGCCCAGAGTGTTCTTACCTGATCCTATGAATCCCTCCTCTAGAAGAAGAGGAATGAGTGGCTGGCTGTTATCCGGGAGAAGAATCCGTCTCATCCAACAGTCAAAAACTTCTCCTATGAGGGCTTCCAGCAAAGCATCTTTGAGTTCCTGAAGGGCTACGTGGACAACTTGGAGCCAGCGCTGCTGATGGTGCGTGTCCACCCTGCTGCCCTGGGGATCGGGTGCCTGGTTAAGCCTGGGTTAAACCTGGAACACTAAATTCAGTCCATTCCTAAGAGGTTTATACGGTCAAACAAGTTTCTCAATGAAATGCCTTTGGGAGGGATAAAATGGAATGGGAGTGCAAGGAATCATCTCTGTAACGGTGCTGTGCTTTTTCTCTCTCCAAGTTACTGAAAAAGAGTTTGAATTCGGAACACACTGACAAAGCAAAATCCTCACTGGGGCCTCCTGAGTTGGCAGATAGGCTGAATGACCAGGCAGCAGCTCCAGAGGCCTCCAGAATGGCAGAAGGCCCAGCCAGAGCTCCAGAGATCTTAGGAAGCGAGAAGGGCCCAGCCAGAGCTCCAGAGATCTTGGGAAGCAGGAAGGGCCCAGCCAGAGCTCCAGAGATCTTGGGAAGCAGGAAGGGCCCAGCCAGAGCTCCAGAGGCCTTGGGAAGGGTGGAGGACCCAGCCAGAGTGCCAGAGCCTACAGGAGCAGCAGAAGACCTGGAGGGAGCTGCCAGCCCTGCAGATAGGGCAGCTGGTCCCACAGCAGCTCCAGAGATGATGGAAGAAGCCAGTGGCCCTGCAGCAACTCTGGAACCCATGGAAGTAGTTATTGACCCAGCAGCAACTCCTGACCATTTAACAGCAGCATCTGATCTCCTGAACGGTACTCCAGAGCCTATGGAAATAGCTAAAGAACCACCACCAGCAACCCCAGAACTCCCAGGAGTGTCCAACAGGGAATCACAAAGGTGGGCAGAGGAATCTGGCTCTAGACTATGGATGCAGTGTGGCTGCAAGTTCTCTTCCAAGGGGTAATTCCTTGTGTCCAGACAGCTCCTAACTCCCCAAATGCCTGCCCCGGCCAGCCCACAGGTGTTGGTGCAGGACTCTGGATCCTGGGAAAGGTGTTGAGGTGGTTGAGACAGGAAGGGCTGTTGTGACCAGGGAGGGGGCAGTGGCTGAGCATGAACGTGTGTTCTCCATACCTGCTTCCTGGGGCACTGCACTGTTTGGGAGGGAGTACTGGAGGGTTGGGAATGGCCTCATCCATGGATTTGCACTGTAGGGCCAGGAGTTGGGGGTGCCAGTGGAGGGAAAGGCTGGATTTCGGGGCAGCAGAGCTCCCTTGGCAGTTTCTCTACAACCCGCTTGGTTGTGTTTATTTTATAGGCAGCCCCCCGGAGCTGTAACCTCGTGTGGGATTTCTGTTCTGAGAGAAGCTTTCAAGATCCTGTCGACCTCCGGGGACTCAGATGCACTTTTCACCAAACTGGATGAAACAGACTTGCCTTCCCCCACGCAACTATCTCCTTCTGTATCCCACAGAACCAAGAGACGCAGAGAAGAGGAGAACCAAGATTCTGAGACCTCACACCCTCCTGAAATACCCCATAACATCAAAAACTTGTTCAGCATAAGCAATCTGATCGTGGATTTGGAAGGCTCGTCCAGCAAGTCGAGTGAGACCCCCGACTCTTCCCAGGAGCATGTGGTCTCTTCTGCTTCCAAACCTGCTCAGAAATTGCCTGATGAGCCCTTGTCTGCCCCGAGTGACAAGTATGGAGCCCCTCTCGTGTGCTATTCTCTGCTCTGCCCCCAGTCTTGTCTTGCTGCTGTTGGTAGCCTGAGCACCAAACCCTTGCCCTGTGTCCCACGATGCGTTGACCTTGCCTGCCAGCCCACGTGGAACTGGGCACAGCAAACCCTCTCTTGTCCACACTTCTGGCTTTAAAATTAATTAATGGTTTAATGGAGAGGAGAAAATGATCCAGGTCCTGCTGGTAGTGAGGTGCTGCAGCTGGTCCTGGCAGGTGATTCCAGTACAGGTAACACATGTTCTTCCACACTTCTCCCATCTTCAGCATCACTGGCCAGAATCTGTAGGAGCATCCTGTGGAACCTGTTAAACTCTTCCTTCCCCTCTCTTTAGAAATACAGTGTCCAGAGGCTGGCTCTGCTTGCTTGGTGGCCCTGCACCTCCTCTCCAAAAAATCTTCTCCTGAGCCAGAAGCCAAAGTAAACCCTCACCTAATTTCAGGTCCTTCCAAGGAAAGTGGAACAGCTCCTGTGGCACGGAGGAGAAGGACAGTTGGAGTGACGAGGATGAGCTCTTTGCAGATGCAGGTATGAAGAGTCCCCTGGCAGGGATTACCTGTGCTAATCCTGGCATGGGGGTCACTCACAGGGGTCTTGCTGCTGCCTGGGTGACTGAATTTTGAAACCAGAAATCCTGTGGAAAGGCTGGGATAAAGGAATTGGGGTGTATTGCCTGTCACAGCTCAGCAGTTCAGCCCAAGGCAGCCTCTCAAGGAGGCCTGTACCTCCCAAATTATGGGAAATGTAACCCTCTCCCTTGTTTTCCAGCATTACTTGAGAAAAACAACATCACCAAGAACGTCAGCTCCAAGAAACAGGTATGTGGAACCGTAGGTGCTCCCAGCAGGGCCTGCAGTGGGGCAGTGCCCATTTCATCTCCATGGTAAAACAGGCTGGAGCTGTGCCTGTCCTGCCAGCAGGACACTGGGAATGTGCCTCAGGTCCCTTTGCCTTGATGGCTCAGGGCCAGGCTGGCCAAACTGCCCTCGTGCTGGAGAGGTTCAGAGTCGTGTTCAGGTGAGGGACACATCCAGCAGCTGTTACCCAGGAACAGGTCCCACGTGCAGCTGCCAGGACCTGTCTGCCTTCCCTGCTGTTCCTGGCACGGGTGATGAGGGAAGGAACGCGCCAGGAAGGAGCTGGCAGCAGGTTCTGTGCCGTGCAGCTCCTCCCTGAGCTGCTCCCTTGCTCTTTGCAGAAATGGACCATGCAGGAGAGCGAGTGGATCAAGGAAGGGGTGAAGAAGTACGGGGAAGGGAGGTGGAAGGCAATCTGCCTGAAGTACCCCTTCGAGAACCGCACGCCAGTGATGATCAAGGATCGCTGGCGGACCATGAAGAAATTGGGAATGCTCTGAAGTTGGGAGCCACGGGACCTTCCATGCAAAAGCCTCGTTTTGTTTTTTGGAATCTGGACCAGAGTGCCGTGTGTGCTGGTGTGGGAAGCCCCTCTGACACCAAAACCAGAACTGACAGGAACCCAGGAGCCTTGTGCTGCAGGTGGCAGGGGCTGTGCAGCCTCTCCAACGTGCCCTTAGAAGCACCTGGATTGAGACTTCCTTGTCCACTTGACCACTGCAGCCACTGGAATGAATCCCAGCTGTCTGCTCTGCTCAGGTGTGATCAGCAGGATGATCTCATAGGTGACTATTTTTTGTTTTGGCTGTCTGTTCTCTGAATCACTTGTTTCATCTGTTCGCCATCACTCCCTTGTGGAAGAGAGGCAGCACTGAGTCCCAGAGTGTCTGTGGGGAAGAGATCCAGGCAAGAGGATCTCCTTGAATTTTTTCTTTTCCCCATTTATTTCTGCTTTGTAAATGACTAATCTGTGAGGGGAAATTCCTCCCTTTCAGCTCTTGAGGCTTTAAAAACGAAAATAATTTTGTATTTCAGTACTATGAACTGTTGTTTCCACGTTAAAAGTTCCAGTTCTGTCTGAGTTTGGTCATGTTTTCCTTGCACTTTTCCTGGTAATACCCTTGCTGTGTGTGGGCTCCAAGGGTGCCACGTGTTCCTGCCTTCAAGTGCCAAAGCTGGAACAGTCATTTGTAAAATAAAATTCCTTTCTTGTTTAATAGCAAGAGTTGTGAAAGTGTGAATTTCTACCTCGTGGGGGGAAATGCAGCAGTGGGGCACAGACTGCCCCAGGAATGTGGGGCTCTCTTCCCCTCTGGGGGTGTTGGGTCAGGAGCAGCACTGCCCTGGCAGTGTGACATGCCAGTGTAAATGGGAAACAGGAGTTTCTGGATTAGATTCCTGTGGAAAAAGGTCGGGGGGGGATACAGGGGCACTTTCTAAACTTAGTTTCCAGGCTTCTCTTGGCTGCTTTCCAGCAAAGCCAGGGCTGGGAGAAGTCTTGTCTGGGAACAGCTGCTTCCCCCTCTGTCCTTCAGCTGCAGGTGCTGCACTGAGTGTCCCTTGTTCCCTGGCTGTGGCCACACGTCTCCCTCCCCTTCTGAAAATCCTTTCCCTGGAGAGCCCTGGGCAGCAGGAGCACCAGGGCAGAGATGTGGGGCCACTAAGGGCCGGTGATGGCCGGTTGGTGGTGCCCCACTGGAAGGAGCTGTCCTGTTCTTCCCTCCTCCACGCCAGGCTCTTGCCCTGGCAGTACAGGGTGTCGGAGCTCCAGCTCTGCACCAGGATCACCTTGAGCCGCGGCTGCTGTGGCCCAGCCCCGGCGCTGCGGAGCAGTTAATGATTACCCCTCCCTGCGCCTCGTCCCGCACTGCCCTGCGTGGGGAGCGAGTGCCCAAGCCCAGGGAAGCAGGAGGATGCTGCTGCTGCTGGCACTGCTGGGCCCCGCTGGCTGCCCCAGGACAGAGCCCCTGAGCAGCTCCAGCCAGGAGCCGCTGTTCCGCGGCGCCGATCGCTACGACTTCGCCGTCGTCATCCCCGCCGGCACCGTGGAGTGCTTCTGGCAGTTCTCACACCAGGGGGGCAACTTCTTCTTCAGCTACGAGGTGAGTGCTGGGGACGTGTCCTGGGAAGTCCCTGGCATGGCCAGGGAATGGCTGTGCTGGATCCATCCGTGCTGGTCCTGTGGTGCGCGGCACCTCGGGGACTGTGCCTTTTTTAAAGCAGTATCATGAGAGTTGTTTGGGTTGGAGGGATGTTAAAGATCATTTCCTTCCACCCCCTGCCATGGGCAGGGACACCTTCCACTAGCTCAGGTTGCTCCAAGCCCCATCCAACCAGGCCTTGGACACTTCCAGGGGTGGGACAGCCACAGCTTCTCTGAGCACCCTGTGCCAGGGCCTCACCACCATCACCGGCAAGAATCCCTTCCCGATATCACCAGCCTAATCCCTATCCATCATGAATCCCATGCATTTTTTAAACTACCTGGTTTAAACCCATGAAGTGGTGCTGGGAGCTCCAGCACTGTTGGAAGCTCTGCCCTTCACTGCCTGCCCAGAGGCTGCGGCACAACCGAAGGTCCTGGCACAGCTGTCCCTGAGCTCTGTCCCCTTCCCACAGGGAAACTCCAGCCCTTTCATCTCCTGTTTACACTGGGCTGGCTGCAGGAAAGCCAGGGCATGGCTGTGCCTGGCAGTGGCAGCTTGCCCCTGGCTCTGTGCTTGGCAGAGCAGCCCCACAAGAACACGTCCTCAGGGCTTGGCACAGCTGCATCCCAGACACACCAGTGACCCACAAATTCCCCGTGGATGTTCCCTGCCTCCAGGTCCAGCGGGCAACAGGGATTGGCAACAGCAGGAGCATCCTGGTCACAGCGAGTGATCCCCATGGCTTCCGGCTTGGAGCGTCCCAGGACGTGCGAGGACAGATCAACTTCCTCACCAAGGACACAGGTGCCCCCAGCCCTGGCCCCTGCAGCAGCTCTGAGCCTGCCTGACCAGGGCTTCCCAGAGCACCAACTGCTCCTGGGTGGGGAGGATGAGGGTTGAGCACTGGGGATGTGTCTGCCCAGTGCCTTTCCACCCAGACACCCACAACCCTCTTCCCTTCCCTCTGCAGGTTTCTACCAGCTCTGCCTGGACAACCAGGAAAACCACTTCGGCCTCATGCAGGTGTATCTCAACTTTGGTGTGTACTACGAGGACTTCACCATGGAACACAAGCAGCCAGCAGAGAGGAAGGAGCTGAACGACACCCTGGAGGCAATCGGGGTGAGGGTCAGGGAGGCCACAGGGTGCCCCAGCACAGCGGGACGGGCACGTTCTGCCCAGGACACCGAGCAGGGCATTTCCTCAGGCTGAGCTGCAGCTGATTTCAGCACTGAGCTCTGCAGGCACCTCTGAGTGCAGCTCTGCCTCTCCTGCAGGTGAGCATCCGGAGGCTGCAGATCCACACCTTCCACATGTGGCGCTTCTACAACTTTGCCCGGATGCGGAAAGGGGCCGACTCCTTCCTCCTGGAGTCCAACTACAACTACGTCAACTGGTGGTCGATGGCCCAGAGCTGTGTCATCGTCCTCTCCGGCGTGCTGCAGCTCTACTTCCTCAAGCGCCTCTTCCACACGCAAACCTCGGGCAGCCAGAAGTGCTAGGACAGGGCAGGGACCCCCCTGCAGAGCCAGGTGACCTGGCTGCCACTCTATCCCACCACAGAGCATGAGGAGAGGCTGGATTCTGCTTCCAGGAAGAAGTTGGAGAGGTCCCCCTGCTCCTGCCTTGTCTCTAGCCTTCACATCACCCCGAAAGAAGTCAATGGCCACACTGCCACCTGAGCTCTGTGTGCTGTGTGGGTTTGTCACATCCTTACACATTTTTAGTGTCCTAAGGGGCTTTTTCTACCAGATTCCCAATAAAGAAACCCCTGGCAGAGTCCGGGGAGCGACTGCTGCCTGCTCCTGCCATCCAGCCTCTGTAAGCCTAAAACCTGCTGGGTTTTCCTCCCTCCCTCCCTTCCTGAAGCTCATCCTCAGACTCTGAGGTTCCCCCCAACCTCCTCAGTCCCCCTAAACACACCCCAGCGTGTCACATTCCCCACAGGATGGGTGAGGACTGATTCCCCCTGGGCCTCCACACCAGACAACAGGCACTGAAAAAAGCAACAGGCTTTATATGACAGGGCTGGGGCCAGGATTCCTCCTCCCACGCTGGCAGCAGCCCCTCGAGGGCTCTGGGGCTCTGTGCTGGCAGCTCCCCCCCTTCTCCATCCCACTCTGCGTGGGCTTCCCGCACCCACGGCGCAGGACAAGGTCCGTTCTACCCCGGAACACTCACAAGGCATGAGAGTCCCTTGGGGTCCCCGAGAGTCCCTTATGTCAGCGTGTCCTCATTCCGCACATACTCCCCGACGTCGGCTTGGTGGAACACCACGATGGCCAAGGGGTCAACCTTCCGGCACTCCTGCGTGGACTTGGCAGCCACCCCGAAGCCCTGGGGGATGAAGGGGAGGTGAGGGAGGTTGCCCACCTCGTACCCCCCACCGCAGCCCTGGCAGGGGCTGGGCGCTCACCAGCGGGACATCGGCCATGGAATACACCACGACACCCTGGTACTGCGCCGTGTTCTCCGTGATGCGGCCCAGCCCCGACTTCAGCACGTGGTTGCCGTAGAGGAAGGACTGCTCCGAGCCCGGCTTCACCCACACCTTGTACTGCAAGAGAGGGGCAGAGCCGTGAGGGGCCGGGGCGCTGGCACGGGGCCGGCGCTGCCTCGGGGGCCGTGACCCACCTTGGCGTAGGGCGCCAGGAAGTCCAGGGCCGTGACGCTGAGCCGGAACTTCTGGGTCTTGGTGAACTTCCCGAAGCAGGTGCCCGGGGCCACCAGGCTCTCCCGGGGGACGCTGGCCGCCAGCTTGAGGAGCTTCTCACTGCGGGAGCAGGGCAGTGCTGGGCGGCGGCCGGGCCCGCACCCCGCGGGGCCTGCCCGGGCCCCGTCCCCCCAGCCGCTCACCTCAGGTAGTAGACGCGGTCCCGGTGCAGGCGGAAGCAGTAGGTGCCATCGGGCCGGTCCACCAGGAGCTGGATGTTCTCCCCGATGCTGCGGGGACGGACCCCGTGAGCCCGGCCCCGGCCCCTCCTGCCGCGGCTCCTCTGCCCCGGTACTCCCGGGGCCCAGCCCTCCCGGTCGCCCTCCGTGCCGACTCCCGCTCGATCCCCAGTGTCCATCACCTCCTCGGCGTCCCCGTTCCCCGGGCTCCAGCCGGTCCAGNCCGCCGAGTGCACCGGCCGCGCCGGCCGCGGCTTCGGCGGCATCGAGAGCCGCCTCGGCAGCCTGCTGGAGCGGCTGCCCGCGCTGCAGGACGCCTGCCGGTGCGGGACGGGCACGGGGAGCGGCGGGCGGGACGCGGGTGGAAACGGGGGCAGGAGGGGCCG